>VWYH01011236.1:237638-341748 GCA_013399365.1 Pampusana beccarii
CGGGGCGCGGGCGGTCGGGGCGCGCGGCGGTTGCAGGCGCGCGGGTAAGGGCGGCGCGCGCCTCCCCCTTGAGGCGCCGCACGCGCGCGGCCATGGCGGCGGGAACCCCGCGCTAACGGGCGGCCCTTCCCGTTCCAGGTGCTGCTGCTGTGAGCGGGGACAGCGATGGGGCCGGGAGAGCTGATGCAGAAGATCAGCATTAGCGCCGAGAGCCCCCGCGGGAGCGAGAGGAACGAGTCCGGCTCCGCGCTGGCGGGCGCTGAGAGGGGCCCCCCCGGCTCCTGGAGGCAGAAATGCGCGGCCTACGTGCTGGCGCTCAGACCCTGGAGCTTCAGTGCCTCCCTCACGCCCGTGGCCCTCGGCAGCGCCCTGGCGTACCGGGCCGAGGGAGCGCTGGACCCGAGGCTGCTGCTGGGAAGCGCTGTCACCGTCCTGGCCGTGCATGGGGCCGGCAACTTGGTGAACACCTACTACGACTTCTCCAAAGGCATCGATCACAAGAAGAGCGATGACAGGACGTTGGTGGACCAGATTTTGGAGCCCCAGGACGTGGTGTGGTTTGGAGTCTTCCTTTACACGGTGGGCTGTCTCTGTGCGGCTGGGCTCTACACTCTCTCAACGCTCAAGCTGGAGCACCTGGCCCTGATTTACTTCGGAGGACTTTCCAGCTCCTTCCTTTACACTGGAGGTAAGCACTGTCTCCCATTTGCTGCGAGCTGGAATGTAAATGTGACAGAACTAGTTGACTTGTCAAGGGTTTCGAAAAGATGCAAATGATCTATCTAGTTAACCGCCTTAAAAATATTTGGTGGTATTTCCTGAAGTACTGGTTCATAAACTTGTGTTCTTCATCGTTGATTGCTGTGGGAAGGTGTGGGAAGAGGTACACTAAGTTCTTCAGTTGAAAAGTGGTATTGAGACATTATTATTTACATATGTGGCTTTAGATGCTCATCAGAACTATTGCTGAAACTTTTTGTGATGTGTATCTCATATCCCTTAGCAGTACAGCTCAGTGCATATGTTCTTTTACATTGGTGGCATCTGTTACTTTGGTTTGGAAAGTTTTGTTGTTATTCTCTGGATGGATTTTCATTATGAGAGTAGAACAGTTTGTGTTTGTTCTTAATAAGATGAGGATATTTTTGTTGTATTCCTGTATTGAATTGATACAAACATAATTATTGAGAAAACAAAGTCAGTTTCAAGCTGTCAATCTTTCAGTTATGTTACTTTCCTGGAAAGAATCTTGCCAGTTTTGTGTTTTGTTCTGAGTGTTTTGTGTATCTCTTCAGAATCAGGTTCTAATATGCATGATCACACTTGAAAATACCTTATTTCTATAGATCTCCGCAGAAATCAGTACTTCGAGATGTGAAGATGGGTATTAGAACCTGGTCCTTAGTTTCTGTTGCGTTGTTTGGCTGGAGAAATTCAGAAGTTGCATTTCCTTTATTATCTTTGGAAAAAAGAGAAAATACGCTTCTTGGTCATAGCTACATGTGTGTTGGTTGTTTTACGATATTTCTGTGGGAAGGGCTGATCTATTATGCTATCCGTTCTCTTCTGTCATTTGAGTTGTTTGACAATGCTTCATTTTATTCTTGTGTCTTGCCACAGGAATTGGATTTAAATATGTTGCCCTTGGAGACGTGGTGATCCTGATCACCTTTGGGCCCCTGGCTGTCATGTTTGCCCATGCTGTGCAGGTTGGTTATCTGTCTGTCTCGCCGCTGCTCTACGCTGTCCCGCTAGCGCTCAGTACTGAGGCCATCCTGCACAGCAACAACACACGGGACATGGAGTCTGACCGGCAGGCGGGTATTGTCACCCTGGCTATCCTCATCGGCCCTGCCTTCTCCTATATTCTCTACACCGCGCTGCTCTTCTTGCCCTACCTGATTTTCTGTGTGCTGGCCACACGCTATACCATCAGCATGGCGTTGCCACTCCTCACCATCCCCATGGCCTTTTCACTGGAGAGGCAGTTTCGGAGTCAGAGCTTCAACAAAATTCCTCAGCGGACAGCCAAACTCAACCTCCTCCTGGGGCTTTTCTATGTTTTTGGTATTACACTGGCACCAGCCGGTGCTCTGCCCAAACTGTAACAAGAGCTGTAGAGTCAGGCCTCACAATTCAGTATTAATGCCAGTTAACGGTGGATGATGTGAGGAGATGACCCACTATGGACAGTGGGAAGAATGGAGAGACTGTCTTGAGGTGTTGATTGTATGTGAATTTGATGATTTCTGGTCTCGGTTAGCTTGTGCAACAGACTTTAAAAAGTTATTTCTCAGTTCTTCGGAAGGCGTGAACTGTGCAGCTTTGCTTCAGTGGAGCAAGGTGACATGAGGACAAGGAAACATTTAAAGAACCTCATCCTTCTGCCACTGAATTCTTTCACTGTCAACTCAACGAAAGTAAGATTGAGCCTCAAATACACACTTGCTGTTCCCTTCACAAGCACAATGATTGCTCTTATCACTCCTTTTCTTACCATGGTCAAGGAGTCTTGTGTCTCCTGTGTGGTAAACAGAAAACACTGCCAAATGTTTAGCGTCACAACGATGTAGGTGCTATAACTTCACTCCCTTGTGAGCATAGTTCATCTTCATCAGTTGTATGTTTTGTTTGTTTTGTTTTGTTTTTCCTAGGAAAATTTTGAGCTTTTATTTCCAAGCCCCCTGAAATGCACTAGATACTAATTCATTAACTCTTGTTTCTGCTTGGTCCTGATAGTCTAGAAATTACGAAGTTATGTATCTCTGTGGAATGTTGGTGCTAAAATGGAGCACGAATAGGCCACTGCACAAACTTTAAGCCAAAATTTGTATTCCACTATGAAAGCTGAAGCTGTAAATGCAAATCATACAACTGAAAAGCCCTCAATGTGTAGAAAAACAAATTATTTCCATTTTTGCATTTGCTTAGAATTTATTATTTGAAATGACAGTCTTGGAGTTAAGGGAGAGCCAAAAGAGTGCCAGATTTCTCTGGCTGGATATGGATTAATGGATACCTGAGTGGAAGAACAAATCTTAGTTTAAAAAAATAGATGTGTTTTCAGTTAATTGTTCTACATCTATTTAGGAACCTGGAGTATTACAGTCAAGTGTCTTATTATAAGAAGCCCAAGAAGAAACTCTGTTCAGCACAGGAGAAAGATACAGGTTTAGAAAAATGAAATCAGGATTATTGCATTGTCTCTGCATAAAGATTAGGACTGGAAACAGGAAGAAACCATTTTTGTTAACAAGATTTTTCCTACTAGTCCAGAGTGAATCACATTTAAATGTTAAGTTAGCTCTGAAGTGAAGTTCCTCACTTCTTTCTGTCCCCGTAAACCTTATGATTTTGTTTTGTTTTCTCCTGCAGATGTTGCCACTTGACATTCATGTGGCCATTTGGAGAACTGATTGTTTCAGCAATTGTGTAGCAGTGTGAAAAACATGCCAAACACAACTGGGAAAAAGCGTGACTTCCAGTGCAAAGATGCATTTGATCCATACCGTGTTACTCAGTGGCAACTGAATTCTCTTCTGTGTTGGAGGAAAAAGTATTCCTTTCCTGTATGCAGGGTTTTGGGGAAAAATTTGTTTACAGGTGTTGTAGAAAGCTTCAGAGGGATTGATAGAGGTGTTGAACTAGAGCTGCTGGTGCCTGGAGCACACCCTTGCTTTTGAACCAAGTGGGAGTGTGCTAACCACTAATTGAAGGGCTTTTAAGCATGAGCAATAAACCAGCAATAAACTGGCATGGTGTTATGTCACATCTGTCATAGGTAAGTTGTGCCCTTAGGGGGTCCATCTGAAAGTGCTGAGTGTTATATGAGTGGAGTGAGCTGACAGTGGTAAAGCTGAGTTGATGGTACAAGATTACATAGTATAGACAGTTAAGTGACTTTTAATGGCTTCATATTGTCCAGTGTTACCCAGCTGTTGGTCTCCTGCTTTACAGCTGAGCTGTAGTCAATGAGAAGGATTCTTTGCAGGTGTATGTTACAAGCCATGTTTTCATCTTTTATTAAAATTGGGTAAATGATCTCTCTAATCTGACCCGGCACAAGAAAAGAGGAGATGGACTTCAGCAACTGCGTGCTGCTTGCTACAGTAAAATACTTGTTTAGATTAGAAACGTGAGAAAATGCAAAAGTTCAGCTCGGCTGGATGCAGGGAGAAGGTTTTGGAAACTGTTTTCAATACAGACACAACATATCTACTGTTACTTCCTTGTGGACCTACAGAATAAAGAACAGTCAGTCTGGCTCCGAGACATGCTTCACTTTTTGGCAAAGCAAAAGCTTTTCTAGGGATATGGACTGAGCTGGTGAATCTATAACCTTGCAATTGGGGATATGTAGGTTTATTAGGTTAATCCCAGCATGGCTTTGTTGCTGCCTTGTGTAGCAGCTGCGTGCTTTATTTTATGATACCTTGTCCTTGTATAGCCATCAGTTTAAAAGAATGGATAGTTACCTTTTTCTACTCCTTTTACATAAACTAGAGTGCTCAAGCTAAATTCCTTAACTAATACTTGTCTCATATCTTTGATAACTGTAATTGTAAGGGTGGAAAGATCTAGGATCTGATCGTTGGTGGAGTAGTGTATGTAACTCTAATTGTATCTAGGCTGCCCTTTACTAGCAAGAAAAAGCCCCCTGTGTGGGGTGTCTCCTTACTGCTGGAAAGGACCAGGGCTTTTTGTTACAGAGATGAAGGAAGAGCTCGCTAGTACATGTATATCTTTGTGGAACACTTCTTAAGGTGGGGGGGATTCAAAGCATTTCAGTAGTAAGAAGGAGATGAAAAAAAATCGGTAATTCCTTACTAGCAGATGCTGGTTGCCTCCAATTCCCTGTCTGTGAAAAACAATATCATTCCAGGTCCTTAAGGCTATTAATAATAAATAACACATTCTTCATCATGGCTTTGAGGAAGTAATTTAACTTCTCTGTCTCAGAAAACAGCTAATTTTTGCCTACCTCACAGGGATACTGAGCCGACATCATTGTCGTAGAGAGCTTTGAAAGTAAAAAGTGCTTTATCTCTGTGTGCTTTCCAAAAAGCGTGTTAGTACTAGAAAACATTTTAGGTATGAGCTAACCTAACAGGTGACTTAACCAATGTAGGTAAACCAAAAAAATCTCCACATAGACATTGCGTGGTAAGAGAGGTTCCTTTATGGGCTTGTCTTGTGATAAGCGTGCTGGGTCTCTTTCCCTACCCCTCTCCTCCCTGCCCCATGCTACTTTCCCTGAATATAAACTTCTAAAACTTCTTTCAGGTCTCTCTTGACAAGCTATGTTGCAATGTGATGAGTCTACGCTGGTAGATGAACAGATCTGTAGCCCATCTGTTAATGTGTTCTAAAGCACCTCCTGGCCTTTCTTATTATCCAATAAAGTGTCTGAATGTTATTCTGTTAATTATGCTGTGTTTATTTTATATCACTCCAGTTGTATTTTTGTACGTGTATTGGAGCATCTTCCTGGAAGGAGAAGGATCTTTGTCTGGTGTGTTTATAGTATAAGTTCATGAAAGATCAAAGGTTTTTTTTATGTCCTTTTGAGTCCTTTTATGAATCACACAGTCCTGTTCTTCTATATCATCAGATAAAAAGGTCAGTAGCAGTGATCATCTCATACTAATGACAGACTTCAGAGCATTTTCATCAATGAGCAGAATTTTCTTTGCACTTTTCTCTGCCATGTACTGTTCAGCATTTGTAAGGAAGTTTCAGCTGAACTTTTAATCTTTTTAAATAAAGATGGACTTTTTCATCCTCACCTGTGTGGTCTGCCATTCTTCCAGTGCCATGGTCTCTGCTCCTGACTCGTGATGATTTTATTTGCTCCATAGGACTGTGACAGTGTAACGCATCCCGTATGTCATAAATGAGCCTAAAGCGTGGCTGTCCCCAGATGGCAGCATTGCTCTTCCAGCACTGCTGCAGCACCCAGGGTACCTGAGCCCTAGGCTGAGGGATCCTCCGCCAAGAGCTCTTGGATTGTCCCGATGCCTTTGACCTTTTTCCACAGTATGAAAAAGCCTGATTCCCCGTGAGAGAAGTGGTGGACCAGAGGTATCTTGGCCTAACCTAGCCTAGTACTGGACAGCTCTACTGTTCTGACGAAGACTTCGGGTGCTAATTGAGGTGGGAGGTCCTGGTATCTGCTCTTCTAGTGCTAAATTAGTGGGCAGTTTGTTAACTGGGAAATGCCGAATAGCCCAGCGATTTTGACAAAGGCTAGGGTCTTCTCACCTTGAACGGAAAGTTCTTATAGGCAGTGGTTCAATTTGTATGGGAAAAAGGGCCTTGTCACTGATTTAGCACGAAGAATAAAGACAATGCATATTTTTTGGTGTCCCAGTAACTCAAATAACAAGGCCAGCTCCCTGAATCAGCTGACTGACTAGTGGTAAAGGAATAAACTGAATACCTATTCCATATAAGGGGCAAATTCAGCCAATTTGCATCTCAGTGTTTGCAAATAAGGCTGTGAAACATTGTCACACTGTGGGAAATGAGCAGTTTCTCAGACTTTGACCTAATGGAAGGAGGGTCTAATAAACCGTGTTCCCAGCCTTGTTAGCCGTTGTCCAAACAGCTGAGGAAATTACTTCAGATTATAAATTTGTGTAGCTTTGAACAGTTTGGCTAAAATAGTAGCATAAAGCACCTTGGGCATGGGGCTGACATTGATGGAAAGAGCCACCACCAAACGGTGCCAGTCCAGCTGTGAACGTCAGGAACTGGCTCCTGGGACAGGAGGGCTGTTCACAGTACTAGCACAGGCATTTGTAAAATGTCAGTGGCTAAACACAGTCTCTGCCCCATTTTTTTGTCCTTGATGTGAAACATCTGTCCCAAGAGACTGTGGTGTTCCAGCAGGCACTGCTTCCCCTTACTGGGGTGACACTTGGACAGGAAAGGACATGTGAGTGCTGGGGGCTTTGGACTCTGCACATGATACCCGTCTGTAAGAGGTGCAGACAGCTGCATTATTCTGTGTCCTTGTGGCAGTAAACTTGTCTGGGGTCCTTGATCAGTTCAGGGACCAGCTAGAGGAGGAGTCATTTACAATAACGAAGCTGATGTGGGTGGTCACAGAAGTAAAGGCATAAAGATGAAGGCAGTGCCTGGTGGAAGTTTAATGGTCTTACAGCACATTTCCAGAGCCTGTTCCTGGCTGCAGTTTTACAGGTGGTAGCTGAATCAGAGATGAGAATGAAATAGTTTCATTATCAAGTCCTTACACTTCAATTTGTTATAAATTGTTCCAGTCACTGCCAAGTGAGTGACAGTAAAAATAGTCCCCTGGCTTGTTGCCTAGCTCATGAATATAATTTCAATCAGTGCTCACTGTAGAACCTTGGATGGGCAGAGTAGCTTGTACATGTGGTTGCAAGGCAGGACTGGAGTGGGCTGGAAGAAGAGAGTGACACGGAGGTGTGCATTTCTTTTGTTTGCAAAATGGAAAATATTAGTGCAACAGGCAGTGTACAATAGGCTGTTCCTTGACCTCCCCACTGCTTGTTCTCTGCAGGATAGTGGTTCATAGTGGGAAGTTTCCCACCAAAGGAATTAGAAACAAATATAGTTTGTTCTTATCTGGGTTTTGAGCACAGAGGTCTCTATGGCCATTGTGTTTTATTAGTTTAATGTATGTTGAAGTCTACAAATAAATGCTGGGACCCAGGTGGAACAGATGAGATGTGACTAAGTTCTTGGATGATTGATAATGAGCAGGGACTGGAAAATCAATTGTGTTAATTCCTGGCTTGTCGCTGGGATGGAGAATTAATGTGAAAATCCGTCTAACTTAGTGGTATTTACTCATTATACAGACTGTGATAAAATTGTCTTCAAGTGCTGCTCGGCATCACAATGATGGGATTATTGTAGATCCAGAAGCAGGAACAGAAATCCACAAGCACAAAAACTCCCTTCACAAACAGCAAACAAGTGATGACAAGGACCAGCTAGGAGGGCTGAAGAGAAAGCAGACAGGCATCATCTTTTGCTTCTCGTCCTGTATGCTTAGGAACTTATTGCAGGGACTGCCATTGGGGTGTGATGATTCATCTTGTGTGTGGTGCTGTGCTCATGATAAACACCTGCCCCGTGGGAATCCTTCCCTCCAGGGGTCCTGTGTGGCAAGAAGGCTGCTAATCTTGCAGTGCAGTGGATTCTAGGTAGCGTTTTAAAACATTTGAAAGACTTGAGCCCCCATCTTCTGAGTTAGAGAGTGGTCTGCTGTTATGCTCGCTGAGCATGAAGAGTTTGTGCCAGAGGGGGAACCAGTGGTACTGGCTTCCCTGCAATGACCTGCCAAATAGGTTAGGTAGGAAAGCAGCAAATGGCTGTCGAACTCCTGCAGGAATTTGTGATGCTGTCAGTAACTTCTCTGCAGGACAGAACGCACATGTACCTGCTTGACTGAGTAGGGAATGCTGGTCTTGATCATGACTGACAGAAGAGCAAATCCGTCTTCCCGAATGTCTCGTGACTGGCAGGAGTTAATCCAGCTGGGACAGCAGCACCGTAATTGATGGTCTATTGCTGAATAAGTCATCCATAAACCTTGTGTACTCAGAACACCTGCATCCCTCTTGCTTTTCTTGTCCACCTCCCTCTCCTTGCTGTTGTACTTCATATGCCCTCCCAGCCTCCGATCTACATTTAAATATGCCAAGTGCTTAAAATCCCAGATGCTCCCAGGGCTGTTGAAAGGGGAATAAAGGGAGATGCTATATAGACTGTGGCACTGGGGTGGGAGATCTCATTGCAGAGAATTGCCAGGACCTGTGTGTGATGAATATAAAGGCAGTTCTCTTTGAAGCTGCTGGGCTATGTTTCACCCTGTTTTCCTCTAGCTTTCTACCTATCTCCCCAGCTGACTGCACTGCCTGTGCTGCACAGTAACTTTTAGATGTTGGCACGCTGTAGTTACTGATGTCTTCAGAGAAATTCCAACAGGCAGAAAGGCTTTTTATCCCAGTGCTGTTCAATCCCAGATCCCTTGTGTCCAGCACAAAATACCTTGCATGCAGTGTCAAGATTGGCTTCAAGATAAGCCTTCCGATACATCGCTAGATGGAGCTCACAACATAAAAACTTGACTTAGAAGAGCCAAATGCTGTGTTAGTGACTGAGCTGGCTATTTTAGAAGAAACATCAACATCAGAATCAATCAAGGAACTCATGGTTTGTCGAGTCATGGAGCAAAAATAATTCCAAATGACAATTGTAACTAAGCAACCTCATCTGGCTAGTGAGCACTATAGTTAATGAAATTAGTGAAACATTTTGGTAACTGATTTCAAGTAACAAATCTATTAGGTAAAAATTTTTCCCTCTGTCCAGAAGCATTTTGCAGAAGAAGGAACTTGTTGAGAAAGCTATTTGTTGTGATTACCTGGCTAGTAAGCTCTTTGGGGCAGGGAGCATCAGGGGTCTTTTTTTTGCACACCTAGCACATAGGCCACCCTCTGCCCCTGGTGGCCTATGTGTATAACTCAAGTCAAACTAATGAAAGGGGACTACAACAAGATTAAAGTACTTCATTAACGGGTTGTAAAGGCTCAACACATGTCTAGTGTCTGAGCGTTACATGTTGTGGGTTGGTGTGAGGCACTTGCATCATGATAAAGGTTTATCAAAATCTGCCAATCATTTATTAATGTAGAGGTCTTTAATGTTTGGTAACCACATTTTTAATGCGGTTCCAATATACACTGTGATGAAATGTTAATGAGAGCAGCACCTGGGAAACTGTGCCAAAGCTCGGCATCCTAATGGACTCTGCGTGCAACCCAGCCCATCCCTGGGGATATGCAAGTTGTCTTCACACTTAAGTGACATTGGCTTTTCTAAGTATAAATCAAGACAGAAATCTCGTGGGCCAAAATGATTTCTGCCATGCTTGCACTGGCTCAAGCAGAATCATACTAAGGATGAATTTGTTCTCTTCTGCTGTCTCTCAGCATCCCCAGGGCTTTAAAGCCAGCATGGGAGATGCTATCTCTTTGAAGCTGGAGTCCTTCTTAAACCTTGGGTATTAACATACTGCTCTGCAGCCAGCCAGTGATAGCAGCAGCATGTAGTGGCTGTAGTATCATTCGTTAGTTTCTTAATAACACAGTATAATGACTAGCCGTGTTACCATATCACTGACACAGAACATTACTAATTATGATGATTAATGGGTTTAATTTACTTAGAAAGAATAATGTGCGATAATTCCATTGTCAAAGCCGAAAATCTGGATTTCCAGTTTCAGATCCTGTCAGCACTGTTGTTACAAACCCTTTTGTGTTGGAGAAGAGTCATTGAGAGATGTTATTTCCCACATGTTTTAGAATACAAGCTGCCTTGGGAATTCTTCTATCCACTGATAAGTGATTCCTTACTGGCTCAGCTCTTATTCAAGTAACCATTAAATGTCTTCCCTCAAATGAAACAGAATCTTCAGTATGCGTTCCCTCTTGCTCCACTGAAACAGTTAATAGATAATGTTTTTGTTTGTAGTCTGGCCAGGAGTTTTTTAATTACCTGTATAGTTTTATTACATAATGGCAATGTTTGCTCTGTTAGGCTATTGGCATCTTTGCAGAAAGCAAACAAACCTACTGGCATCCATCAAGTTGAGTAATTACAGAGAGGTTGTTTACTTTTTTCAGTTTTCCTGATCAATACTGGCACTAGCTCTGCAGCCTGGGCTCTGAGCCTACCTGCTCACGCTTCCACTGCTGGTCCTGCTGCCCTAGCAGTCGGCTGGTTGGGAGATGATGAGGGCTCTTTAGTCCCGAAACAACAGGAGAGGCACAGGCAAATGCTGTAGTATCATCCCCAAGAGCCTAGGTACAGGCAACACCCACATTATGCCCTGATCTCTTCCTGTAGTATTTTACAGCTAGTGGAATCTAGGCTTTTGTACCGTAGTGTGTTTTCCAGGGAGGTGGGAAGTGCTTTGGCTGGATGTGTTTAGGCATCTGGGTATCTATTCCATGGAGCCTTCTGGGTTAAAAGTCTGTTCCACGCACATCTCCCATTGTAGGAAGCGGCTCATGCCTTTCAAGCCTATGTTCAGAAGAAAAAGCTAAAAAATGAGAGCCCAAGTGTATTCCCCATCATATCCCCACCCTTATGTGCTCAGTTACACTTGTCCAAATAAGGTGTGAAATACTATCTAGCAGAAAGGGATCATTTTGCATTGGGGCTAGCAATAGAAGAAAGTGCGAAATGGGAACAGCCTAACCCAAGGCACAGATACAAAGTCACTCTGTCTTTCAATCATTGCCCTGTATTGCTTTAACCCTTCTGGCCAAGGCACGATGAGTCTGAATGCCCTGATACAGGGACACGTCTGTGGAGATAACTACGAATGGGACAGCTGTAGGAGAGCAGAGGGAAAGCCACATATTCCCCCACTCAGTGCCTGTCACCTTTCCTCCCCACAATGAGAGCCTTTGCGAAGTGGAACAGGGCCTTACGTGCTGGCATGCTGTTGATCTGAAAAGTGCTGTGTCTTGGAAAGTCAGAGCAGAGGTTCGTAATTGAATCCAGCAGGCTCTGGAACCCAGCTTGGGGGCTGATTGGTATTCAGCTCTGGTGCAAAGTGCTTAAGAAAAAACTTATTAATTTCCCCTTCCACAAAGAGCAGGAGTGCGACAGTAATCACAGTATCAAGTCATAATAATAAAAAAAACTCCATTGAAAATAGCTGTTAAGACTCTGGAGGGTTCAGCGGGGGAAGATTGTATTAAGATAAAGTAGATTATAACACCAGCGGACATTAAAGGTTGTCATTGTATGGTAAATCACATCAGGAAGTCACAAAAGCTGCTCTTTACACAGTCAGGGATAGAATACTCCGATATAGCACCTGATTTATTCTCTGCCCCCTTTACGCCATCCCTGGCAAACATGTAGGTGGAAAGAGGAAAGGAGGAAAGGAGAAACTTGCCAGCGAGGCTGGATTTCTGAGCTGTGGTTTTGGGGAAGATGGGTGGGACAGGGGTGGGGCCAGGCACGTTTGTCCCTTCCCCTTCTGCGGGGTGCTGGGGCTCTGCATCCTCACTGCAATGCAGAGGCACGGACTGAGCTTGCCCCCAGCCCCTTCCCTGCTGTGGAGCAGCAGCAGGGATCTGAGCAGGATACACATGGTTCTAGTGCTGTACGTCCCGCAGGCAGCACCCTGTGCTCCCCTTGATGATGGAGGCTGCCAGCTGGACTCCCCCGCTATTCCCACTGTCTCATTGCCACCACAGTCCCCCGTCCCCGATATGTGCATATCCAGCTTGGAACATAGCCCCAACCCAATCCTTAGCATCCCCAAAGTGTCTCAAGAGCACCCACCTACCTTTCAGCTGTCCAAACCCTTCTGAAATCCCTCTCTGCCCAAAATAAATTGTCATAATCTCGTTACTCCTTGCTTAACAGGAACAATGCAAGAACACATTTAAACCTGACAGGCATTACCTGGTGGGACTTCACATATTACATAGATTGAGCAAAGCTCTTTCACTGTTGGAAGTGTGTATGTTGGGAACTGGGAAAGACAACAGCTACCAGCTCCCTCCTCCCTGGCCAGTGCTGTGTGTGCATCTTCCCAGGAGTCTGACCCAATTCTGTCTCATATATGGGTGAAACCAATGCCTAAAATCACCTCCCTTCCCATTTTGCAGATGAGTGCTTTCAAATTCCTGCCTGTCCTGTGCTTTTACAATTAAAATCTATGCTTTTTTGCTGTCTTTGACACCCTGATCTCTCTAGTTCTGGGTAAAGAGTCAATATGCTGGTTTCATTAGTGCTTCTGAGTTTTATGATCCTGAGAAGCGAGGAAAAGGCATATTAAGTATAATAGGCTTTTGCTGAAATGAATGTTAGCTTGTGTAGATTAGCTTAGTAAGTTGTTTCACCACCTAATATGCACATTTAGGAACAATTTTAGAGTGTGAAAACACTTAAAAGGAATGGTAATTTCAAGCTGAGGGAAGTGTGTTTGTGCAGAGAATAAGAAAGCCAGGACTGACCAGACAAGTACCAAACTGAGTTAATTCTGATTCTTCTGGTTCAGCTGTGTTGCTATGTTTGTTAATGTATTTCAGATCTTTTACCTGTCATGCTCCTTTATATGAGTTCTCATGAGGTAGAGGGAGAAGAGAAATAGGTTGCTCCACTCATACAGGTCAAGGGGGAAGTATGAATAATAAAATGAAAGCTGTGGCAACAGCCAAAGAGCTGGAACGAGAATGGAATATTGCAAACAAGGACTATGATTAAACTGCATGATTTCAGCTAAATTGCTAATGCATGGGTTTCAAAAAAGCAGCCTGTACTCAGCCAGGTGCTGAGCCTGTTGTGTGCGCTGTATCTGTACATTCCACCAAAATCATATTATCCCTCCTGTCAAAAGCAGCAGAATTTTAGGGGAAGCCTCACTCTTAGTTTGCCCCCAATACTTTTCCCGAAAATTTAAGCAGGTGTATTTTCCTAGCACAGAGTTTTTTTGAAGTAATTTGAAGTTGCACACACAAGCGCTCGGTGGAGTCACTGTGAACATTCACACACTTCTGTGCTCTTCAGTTGAAAATGTTCTATCTGACTGACCTGGCCAACAGCTGGTAAATTTTTATCAAACTTTTATGTCCAATGCAGACAAACTCAGTGAGCAGCTCTGAATAATGACTACTCTTTGGGAAATCCTATTTACCATCATTGTAGAATCACAACTTGTGCATATTTATCCTTATACAACTGTGTGAGATGTGAGTGTCAAGAAGCTGCATCTGGTTTATACAAAGGAAGCTAAAGAGGTGACTTGATCGCAGCCTTTAAGTACAAGGAAAAGATTTCTGATAATAGAAGGCTCATTAATCTGTCAGACGGTGGCCACGGTGAGATCCAGTGCCTGGAAGCTGAATAGCTGGAAGCGTGTCTAGTTTGACTCACTTAGGCTGGAAATAACATTTAAACAATGCAATAATTAGGTGTTGGAGCAGCTTGCCTAGGATTGTGGTGGATTATCTGCTAGTAGAAGTCTTTGAATCAGGCTGGGTGTCTTTCCAAAAACTGTATGATACCTTGGCTAGGCTTGTTGCAGAAATGACATGGTCTGTTTTCTGGCTTGCACTAGGTAGGAGACTGTGTTATGCAGGTTAATGATCAAAATGTTTCCTTAGGCTATAACAGCTAGGAGCCTTGCTCTTGCTTCCACATCACTTCTACCTTCTCATAGCAATATAAAGGGTGTACAGGGAGGCTGTGATTCATTAAAATCAGTGGCGGGTTGGTCACCAACTTCAAAGGGATCAGGATTTTCCTCCTGGTCATTTTATAAGTGGCTTTGGTTCCTCCAGCCATTGTCTATGGCATGATGGTCCCATCAGGAGAGCTGTGCTTTGTAGGTCCTGATACCTGTTGTTCTGTTCTTCTGGCTGGTGCAGGAACCCGATCACTTCTCAGCTTGCAGCTAATGAGACTCTTTCAGCACAACTGCGTTCGATCTTGCTCCCTCAAGGAGATTCCTCCATGATTTTCCCAGGGAATTTCCCTCAGGATCTTGTGCCAGACATGCATTCCTCCCATGCTGGGAAGTATAACATACCCGGTCTGAAAGTGCACGTACAAATAGACTCATGAGGCTCTACATTTGAGGCCGTACTTCCATCATCTCCTGTTGTCAGAAACCTAATGAGCTGTGTTATTAAATGGCTCTACACTGTTACCTTGTGCTGGTGACGAACATGGCCAGTGGGCAAAGAGAAGCTAAGCTTCCCAATTGTATTAATTTCTCCAGTGCTCACAAATTCTGGATTGCATTGCTGGCAGAGAATTGATTTAGCACTTTAGTGACCGCTTGGAGCCTCATCCTGCCTAGGGAAGGCAAATGTGACCTGCAGAAGTTGCTACAAATTGGGCAGAGGAGGGAGCTCAGCACAACATCTGTCTCAGGAAAGACTGTACCTTATGTATTTTGGATCCAGCCTAAGAACTCTCTAAAGCTGTGAGTTTTTCTGAAGATGCTTCCCTTGCTCTTGTTTTGCCAGGATTTGAGGCCGGGTTATCGCAGTGATTTCTACTGGGACAGCACACAGAATCCCAAAGGGCTGGTTCCTGCTCTATTAAATACTGAGAGATGTTGTCTCTTCCCCAGAGAGCTTGTGGCTCAAGTAGGTTAAGACAGAGAGTGGACAAGTGGAGAAACAGGCATACACTGACCTACTTGTACGTTTTCTCTCACCCTGGTTGGCCAGAGAGTGGTAATTCCAGCTCAGAGGGAAGCTGGTAGTGTCCAAGTATTGCTCTACCCTAAGGGCAGTTCTGATTTAGGGGAAAGGAACAGGAAATAACAGTGGTATGAGACACAGGTAATGCAATTATGATGATATAAAACTAACAACAGGCACATCTCGAGTGACAGAACAAGGCTGAGCTGTGTCTGGAGTGGGGCAGAGTGGTGCCCAACGTTCCATCTGCCTCCCTTGCCCCGCAGGGTGTGCTGTGGGGAGCAGGAGAACCAGCAAAGGGGTGACACGGCTGTGAAGGAAATAAATGTACCTGTACAGAGTGCTGCCCCCGCGAATGGCTTGCTATTAATAACAGTAATAACATATGCCAGGATGTGGAAGAAGCATCTTTTGTAAAGTGCTGATCGCTGCCACTATCTGAGGTAGAAACAAAATGGAAAAAAAAAAGTTTCATTATTTAATAATGCACAGTAATGCCACTTTTGTATTTTTTATTATTTCCTTGTGTTTAAATTGTGTCTGTAGGAGAACTGTTTGGTTTTGGTTGGCTGTGCTGCAGATTCGCAGGTAAATCGGGGTGCTATATGAGGAAGGGTGCTCAGCAGCCCTAGACAGCTGTAACTAGAGTAGCCAGAACAGAAAGGTCCCACATCAGCACAATTAACCAGTGAATTAATTGCCTGATAATCCTAAACATACGACAGTGCTCTTTGCTGTGGCACTTCAGCTCTACCATATGTGAATAGTGCCCCTAATAGCATATTGCGTGTGTGAGATGTCAAAGAAAATGCCTAGCAACTTCTCCAGGTTTCAGCTCTCTGCTCTTTTCTCAGGCAGCATCTGAAGTGGTTCTGCTAATTCCCGCTGTGCTGGGCACCCACGCAGAACTGAAAGTGTCCCCTTACCTCTGCTATCCCTGTCGTCATATGGAAGTAGCAGCAAGAGACAAACAAGAGGGACCTTTTGCTTTTTTGCTCGGCCTGTGACACAAGGTTCTGTGTGTGCCTTTCTCTTTTCTCCTTTTTTTTTTTACCTTTTTTTTTTTAATGAGATGCACAATGAAAGAAGGAAAGGCAAATTTAATTATAAAGCCGTGTCTTCCTCCCCTCTCTGTCTTTCCGGACTGGGAAGTGCAATCATCTTCCCTTTGATGCAAGACTGAATGCAGCAGCATACATAGTTATATAATTATTTATTAAAAATGAAAGGAAATTACTTTCAGTGCAGTGCCAGTTTCTAGCCCAGTGAGAACAGCAAGGGGAGAAAATAAAGCAGCAGCACTTTAGGAGGCAACACCATATATATATATGTATAGCTGGTAAAGAAGTTGGGGCAACTGCCCCAATGGGTTGCGTGCTTCCCTGGGCAGATATTCCCTTTTGCTAGCATAGAGCTGTTGCAAAAGCAGGGAAAGCAGTGTCTTGTTTAACCCTTTAGAGCCCCCTTTACATGCTGAGTTGTACCATTATGGCACCTAAACCCTTTTAAAATAATCCACTGTGCTGAATTGTAAGACTCCAGTTTGCAGATGAGGAAAGAGAAGCAAAGGCAAGTGAAGAAATATGCTTAAGGCCAGGCTGTGGGTCAGTGAAAGAGCCAGGAGCAGAATTCAGCAGCCACAGCCCACCGTGGTAATAGACTGCACATGTCTCACGTCTTCAAAACAAGCCGAGAACATTGGATGTTCCCGCTGGGACAGGGACAATCTTCTTGGTGTATCTTTGGACCTTGTGTAGCACAGAGGAGTCTTGCCTTACTGGCTGATGCTTTTGCTGCTGCCACAGTGTGAACAGCATTATTTCACCAAACCAGAACCATTCTTGTTTGTTAGAACATCATCTTTCAGAGCAAGCAGGGGTCTGAGGGAAGGGTGATGTCAATGCTACACTCCTCTTGACCTATCACTTAATGTTTCTGTTTATCAGCCAGACACCCCCCTGTCCTTGCTGTGCACTGTTAAGGAGGACAAGGCTATCCAGGCTTCAGTGTCTCTGTCTCATTCTATTTCTCTGAGCTGTGAGCAGCCTGGGACTTTGTGTAAGGCCTTAATGAGGCCCAAGCAAAGGTTGAGTTGAAAAATAAAAAATTCCTTTATGATCTATGCTGCAGATGGAGCAACAAATGGATAATAAAAGGGCTGGAGACTGGAGGCAAATCCTCCCCTTAGATTAAGGGAAATTAAGTCCCTTGAGGGACGTGTAGTTTATAAGGCTTCATTATTCTTCTTGGGGGAAGCAGCGTATGATCCCTTGGTCAAAGAGATAAAAGGATCGTAAACTCAAATGGCTCCACATAGTCCGTGTGACTCAGACAGCACCAGAGAATCTGCTGGAGATAAGCAAGATACAACTCAGCCTGCCTTGTGCTGTAAAAGCAGTTCCCATGACACTGGAAATCCGATTGTCCCCAAACTTCCATGTCTTCTCGGGGCAGGTGGATGGACACTGTCTGTATGGATGTCTTCACTGGGGAAAGGGTCTTCTGGGGGCAAGTAAAGGACCCCAGAAGACATATGTATCAGAGATAACTCCTTTTGTTAATTTTATTTTTCTCCCAAAACTTTCAGCTGATTTATACTGTTCTGAGAGTTCCCAATGCATTCTCCATCTTTCCTGAGCTCTGGGAGCACTTGCTTAACCTGTAATCAGCATGATTCAAAACAACAACGGTGTCTGTCCCTGGAGCAAAAAGAAATAATGTGCTTTGTTCTGCTTCTCCCTATTCAAAGGTAAATTGCTTTTATTTCCTCCAAGAGCAGATGCTCGCTTCTTTACCTCTCTCCCTAGTGTCTAACACAGATTTAGGAGAAATCATGTTCTTTGGGTTTTTTATGGAGTTTGGGGATGGAGATAAGTTGTATTACTGGGGAACTTGACATATCTCATATTATTGAGTTGTAGATCAAAGAAAGGCTCATCATGGCGCTGCACAGAGCAGTCTGTGTCTCTGCACATCTTTTGAGTTTACCTTCTATATTCCTGCCATGCTTGCAAGTTCCAGACACACTTATATCTGTGAGTGTGCCCCTTTCCTTTGTGTGTCCTAAGCTGTTGTACATGTATTTTTCTGAACTTGAGGATATATTTGGGCCTGCGTAAGTATCTTGTGTGTTCTTGTGACTTGGTGCATGCCTGTGTCCTTGCTGCTCTGGGGTACATATATCTGTGTGCCTGCACTTTTTGGAGAAGCAAGTTATCTCCTGCTGAGGAGTCAGCATCAGGTTAGAGTACAAACTCTAGTGCCATACAGCAAAGTGCTGCAGCTTGCTTTATACAAGTACAGGGCATCACCTTCCTCCTCTGCAGTGGAGCTGGCGTTTATTCCTTCTGCCAGTGGCACCTCCCTAACAATAAAATGCCCTTGCCATCGAAATCATCCAGTCATCATACCTGGAAGTGATTAATACCTACCACAAAACCCTGTAGCTAGCAAATGGGAAAGCAATTTCTGATTGCTGCTGGTATGGCCGACACCAGAAAGCCCTGCTCAACTGTGTGAGGCATTGTAATTTGCAGCTTTGAAGCAGGACGACCTGAATCACTACAAGCACAAAAAAATATTTTTCATGTCTGTCATGTTGTTTAACTTCTGTGGCTTTGAAGTTCTGAGAAATCCTGGGTGAATTTTCCACTCTTGGTTCACTCTCTCCGTCTCCATCTTTTCCCTCTGCTTCTCTTTCTGCCTCTGCAGAGATGTCACCATGATGAAGCTCTTGATGGATTCCTGGGTGACGACCACTAGGCGGTGATGGATTGCTGCTCTCTTTGCTGCACGCTCCAGCTGTCTCTGCAGTTCAGTCCGCTGGATTGACAGGGCCCATAAATCATTCTTGGAAGGCAAGGTGCTCTGGGAGCTCTGGCCCCATTTGTGATGTGCTGATGTGATGTAGCTTCACATATGCCACTTGCATGTGGACAGTGGCAGATTGGGGTGAATGTGGATCTCAAATCTGACTGCCAGGCTCTCATATGCCCCTCTTTTGGTTTGAGGAGGCTGGGTTAGAAGGGCTGGGAACATGCTCTTCTCTCCTACTGCTCTTTCTATGCATACACAGTGTTTTACAGAACTGAAAAGTGAAGGAGTTGTGATTTAAGGAAATTGTAGAGGACAGTGGATGATAGGGAGGCAGGGGTGATGCGCCACGCAGGCAGCTGCAGAGTTTCCTCACAGAAGATGTAGATAGAAAGAAGGGGAAAAGAAGAATCTGGATAGTGCTGCTATCTTTTGGTTAGTCCTCCCTTGTCTTTTGTGTGTGTGTGTGGAATAGAAGGAGCTGAAGGGCACATTGAAAAAAGAGCCTTGTGACTAAAAAAGGGGAATCTCAGTAAGGCGAGCAGGTGAAGCTGCACTTTCGGCTATCCCAGAATGCAAGAGATCCTTGATCACTGCGTGTGTCCAGGACTTTGACAAAGTTGTCCTTGGGAGCCCCTGCAGCAGTAGCACTTCATCCTGTCGATGCACATGCCCCCTGTGCACCACGGGTATAGCACAGACACCATCAATCGTTCCTGCAAAGTATCCAAACATCTTCCTTGCAAATCCTGCAGTTATTTAATGGAATTTCCCCGGTTTCTTTTCCACTGGGTCTCATCAGGGTAATGACAGCCTCACAAATCTCTCTAACCACCATACCAGCTGTAGCTTTGTGAACCTCTGGAGTGGTCCCCGACAACTGGGGGCCACCATTTTCCACAGGGTGGCAGCAACATGCTTCCTTTTTCCATGCTGAATGATCCCACTTGGATGCTTTTCTGTCAAGGTTCTGGCTGGGATTAAACCTGAAAAGAGTAATGTTTCTAGGAGGGAGGGAGGGAATTTGCATCTACTCCGTGCAGACAGCATATATCCCCAGATGAAGCATCCTGACAATGTTAAGAGACAGCAGGCAGAGCTATAGGCAGGATGGTCCTGCTTCTTTCCAATGCAGCATGAATTCCAGATTAACCCTACTGTTTTGTTACCCCCTGCACAGAAATTCCTCAGGGTGGCAAAGAGAAAGATTTTGTTTCTCAGAGGTTGAAACTGAAATGACAGATGAAATTTTTATTACGACGATTTTTATTTTTCTGTCTGGGTTTGAAATGATGGTGAACATTCTCAACAAAAATACCGCATGAATATTCAATTACAGTGCCAGCAACACTTTGCAGTCATGGATTATTTATATACGAAATAACCAAAGCTTCATAAATAATAAAATAGCAGCAATCTCCGCTGTGTTTTATGTTCCCCATAGCCAGCACGGGGGCAGGGATGATGTGTCTTTGTAGCACATCTACATGCTGTACCAGCCCCTTTCAGGCTGGGAGCCGTGGGGAGGACGGAGGTAGCAGAACAAAGTGTGCAGGTGAAGGCACTGGAAGTGTGGATGTGCCCAGCACAATATGCGCACAAGGAAATGTTTGGTTTGCTCCCCTGCTGGTGGGTGCATCTGGCTGCAGAGGACTTCTGGTGTAGTGGGAGGCATGTGTGGTTTGGAGGGCAAGACGTGGGAGAACATGCAGAGGGATTGCAGCAAGGGGAGAAAACTTAGAGCCAGGATATGTTGCTTGCAGGCAAGAAGAACAAGCACTTGGCTGCCTTTGGCTTGGTGCAGCTCGGAGCAGCTATCTATGTGCCCGTAAACATGAGATATCCCATAATGGATTGCAGTAATAGCAGGGCACCGATTTGTTTAAGGAAAGGAAGCCCTCGCTTCTTAGACTTAGCCTTAATTGATCCATGCTTGGTGGTTTCAGATCATCCAAAAAGCCCTGTGTTGGCAGAGCTAATGAACCTCTCTTGGGAAAGGCTCAGGTTTGCTTCATTTGCGATATGTAAAGGACAGGGCAGCGAGCTTTCGCTCTAGCCAGAGCAGCACCCACTTGACGTCTCGTCTTTCAAATAAACCTGTGCTTTAATTCCCAGGACAAATCTTACTCCCATTTCCCAGTTGAACAACTGGCATGTGCTATATAGCTTGTTAGACAAGAAAAAAGCATGATTCTGGGCAATGTGTAACAGAGTTCCTCTCCTCCAGCCTAACCCCACTGTTCAGTCAATAGTAAAGCAGAATAAGACCCAATACCTGCTTTCCTTAGCACTGGACAACAGTGTGAGCACCTGATCTTTGCAGACTCCACTGCTTTCAGGAGAAAGGCTCTTCTGCCCAAATGCCTTTGCTGGATATTCAGCAATGCATAATCCGTGGGGATGAACAGGGAGAACTGAGCCCTCCATTGCCCATGGTCTTCTCTCCTTTCCTGAAGGCTTATGCTGATGTCCCTCTCCCCACCGCTCCCACTGGGAAGCACTAAATGCCAAATCAGTGAATGTGTCGTTGGCTGCTCTGAGGGATGATTCATCACTCCAGTTTGGTGGCAGCATATTTATTCCCCCACCAGCCCACCCGGCAAGAGAAAAGAGATAAATTGCTGTCATCTCTTTTTATGGAACATATAATCAGGTGGTAACATGGAGAGTTGCCTCAGCTCTAAGTCATTCAGGATGAATTATTCATTCGCTTAAAATGTCTTAAAATGAAAGGGAAATTGTCTCCCTGATACAGTATCTCTTCCTGACATTGCTGCAGTTGGGCATTGCCTGACAAGTCCTGGTCTGATGCATCGCATGAAGAAGGGGCAGTTCCACCAGGGTCCCAGGACCTTCTGCAGCTCTCTGACGGCGGACGTGGCCCTTCTGCACCACCCTCGGGGAAGAACATCTCCCATCTTTCACCTCCAGGCTCCTCTTACCATGTTCATTAACAAGCACACACAGAGAAATCCATGACAGAAATGACTGCCAGAATTCAGAACTATGAGTTTGTGTCTATACAATGGCAATACTGGTAGGATATCTGAAGGGTCCTTGGCATAATCAGGTGAAATGTTTAGTTCTGAGCAGTAAACTGTTTAAACCTGGATCCGTCAGCCAAACTTGGAAAGGTCTCCCATCTTGATGCACTCTTTGGTCATTGTCAGAAAGCTATAATTGCTTTAAGTATTTTATTTCCCCTGTCACCTGTCACACCACCTGCGAGTGGTGTTTCTTAGCACAGAGAGGGTATGTCTTTTAATAATGAGTACTTTCTATTGCATTATTTCAATGTACACCAGGTAAATAAACCCTCTACTGTGAGGGAATTATATGTTTTATCCCTGGTTTATGAATGGGGAAATTAAGGCAAGAAAAGCTACACAAAATATGTGTAAGAAATCTGTGTACAGTCCCCTGACATCATAAACACTGATGTCATCCTTCTCTCTCCACATTCTGGAGGTTAAGGAACCAGTTATTGATGAATACTCCTTGTTTTAATGGACGTTTCCTCTCTATCACTCTTTTGGGGAGGGTGTCTTTTTTTATTTGCTTTCCACTCCGTTATCCTCACTTTAAATCCAATAAGAGAAAAAAAATAAATTACTTTTTGCTAAGAATAAGGCCATGTGTCTAAGCTCCTGGAGAACTCTCTGTCCTGGAGAACTAGGGCAGTTCCCCTTTGCCATACAGGTAATTCAATTTACAAGGACTTTGTAAGATAATGGTGAATGAAGCATGAGCTTGCTATGTCCATGGAGAAATTAGTTCTCAAAAGAACACTGCTGAAAGAAGTAGGGAAGGAAAAATGAGCAAAATGAAATGAGAAAAGTTGTAAACACATTAAGCTGGGCTTCACTACTTCAGTGTTTGGAGCTGTCTCTGCTATAAATTGGATTGATTAAGAAACTTATCGGAGCTACCTGCTGCTATCAATTACTTTCCACTTATTGCTTTCTTTACCCACTGGGCAGTCGATAGTCTGAGAGAACTGAAACCCCAAGTCTTCTTAACCTAGAGCTCGAGAGCTAGAAAGCAGAAGAAACTATTTCCACTAGTGCTGTTTCCTACTGGAAAGGGAAACAGCCCATATGTCTTACATGGGTGCATTTTTCTGGTGTCTGGAACTGGGATGAGAGAAGTCCATGAGCCTATAGAATAGGAGAAATCCTACAAAAAGCTACGGACTGATGTGACAGGCGGTTCTCAGCATGTAGTCCCATGGTGGAGCTGCCAGTCCTGTCCTGTGCAGTGTCTGAAGCTGGATGCTGCCTCTGGAGCCTTGTGCTGCAGAACAGACAAAGGCTTTGTCAGGTAATGAAATAACGGCATGAAAGGGATGGGATGGAAGATTCTTGGGACAGCATGATCTTCCATTTTTTCCACCCTATGCTGCAGTGACGCTGGTCACGTGGGGGAAATCTGATCTAACCCTATTCGTTTGATAGTAAAAAGGAGGGGAAAGCAATAGAGATGCAAGACCATGAATGTTAGCAGCCTTCCTGCTGTTCTGGAGTCTCTTTGTAACTCCCTTTTTTACCCTGCAATGATTCCTCCATAGCCTGCAATTCTTGACCCTTCAGGCTCCCTGATGGTGAAGGAAATTATTTGCTGTTTTTGCTGATTCTTTATATAGATCTATCTATCTATATATAAAAAGATAAAAAATAAAGGAAGGTCTAGCTCCTCTTTCCCGAATTCAGACCTTCAGAATCAGAGCAGCCCACAGGATTTTCATGGCAAAAATCCAATAAAATAAATGGAAATGAACAGTGAAGTTGTTGAAAAAGCTTTGAAAATCTCAGCCAAAGTCCTTAAAAGTCCATTTACTTTCTCATTGCTGTGACTTAGGTCAGCTTGGACTCTTGACTACACTAACTGCTTTAAAACTACCTTGAATTTCTCATCTCTTTTATCCTATGGGATATTTCTTTCTTTGCCTTTTTTCTCTGACCCTTCATAAATCTTTTTTTCCCTCTTCTTGCACAAAAGCAGCCAGACAGAGATGCAGGGCAGGGGCAACGTGAGGGCATGCCCTGCAGCCAGATCACCTCCGGCTTTGGCAGTTCTTGCATGCTAAGCAAAATTGGGCTGGATGACAGATGTTGAAAGAAACCTGGAGTTTGCAGGAGACTCTTGGCTTTATCTGCACAAGGCCCTTAAGTGTGACAGTGATAGGTTCGGTCCTGATGTTGCCATGTGCTATGTGGAATCGGTTGAGGAAACAGTGGTTTTGTCCAAATGCTGCCCATTTCCATGGTATTTACTGTGAACTTAGCTTTATTTCATCATCTTCTTTCAACCCTGGAGATCCTAGCAGAACAAGATGCCACAAGGTATTTTGTTGTGCTCAGAAGTCAATTCCAGTCTTTCACAGCTGCAGTGAAAAGCCTGAACGTTTGACCCAGGTACAACCTAAAGACTCAGAAGCCAGAAAGCAAAAAACAAAAACAAAAACAAAACTTATTTCTAAAAGTATCCTGTTTGATAAGCCAGTCTGATGAGTTATAAAGTGTCTGATGTGGATTTGAATTCAAGGGATTTAAAGAAGTTCTAAAAAATGCTGGCTGCCACCAGCCATCTTGCCCATATGTATCTAATGATCTTGGATACCCAGACACACCATAAAGAGGCAGGGAGATCTGAGGACTTTCTTTGCTTATTAGAGTGCAGTATGAACTCGTTAATTTGATAGTCTATATATATATAAGTGCTATCTTTCTGTTTAAAATTGTGACAAATTCAGCCTCAGACATCTCACAGTTACTGCTCAGCTTTACATTTTTGCATCTTGAAAAGCCATTGTGACAAAGGCGATTGAACTCCGATCTGCCTGGTCCAAAATCAATGACTCTTCATACATAAGCTGAAGGAATTTGTTGAGGTCCTTTATGAGCAAGACACAGGTAAGGACTGCGATGCAGATTAGCATCTCTGAATCTGCCTGTCAGCAAGTGATGAAACACTCATGTGGAAGAATACACTGGCACATGCACGTGTTCGTTTGCCTGGGGTGTATATATCTCAACTGTCACATTAAAATTGTAATGCCTGTAACAGGTCCTGAAATTACAGTCATGAACCATATTCCTTTGACCTTCTCCATATTCTATTTGGATTCACTCCTGCCAATTTAACCAGGCAGCCAGAAAGTAAATAAATGCTTCCCCACCTGGCAGGTGCAGAAAGGTTAGATTTGCATAAAGTGGCCAGGGTAAATTTCTCCTGTTTGTTGTCACCTCTTCTCTCCAACTGGGAATTCCAAGGCAGAGATAAATGTCAGCTGGAAATAGCACTTCAGTGGCAGCGGTTAATCTCTTCCTGCTGTTTCCTGGTAGCCAGTTTGTGCTGCTCTTTACCACATGGATCAGCCGATCACGTTTTGTGTGAGCCTCTCATTACCGGGCTCTTCTCTTACTGCTTTGCTTACAGTCTTGACTTTTATGTTTTCTGTTTATAAATTAAATTATTCTCACCTGGTAAGTCATTGTGCTGAAACGGTTCTGCAAAACAGCCTGGTACCAGTTTAATTCCCTGAGTGGTTCAGCATGTCTCTGCCTTCTGTTCCTGAGCCTAGATGGATTAAGAATCACATAGATTTTCTTCTATATGTTCATCATAAATCAAGCAGATCATATGAGGCACTGTAAGTCCCCAGGCTAAGAATTCAGTTCTGCAAAGCTCTGAGACTTGCACATGAATCCTGAGCATTCTCCTTAGTGCTGCTTGTCCCTCAGCTCCGTGCCTCCGTTCTCATCTGCCCAAGTCTCATCTTGGCTCCCAGTGAAACAAATTGTTCATTGATTCAGCTTTTCATTACATTTCTTGCCTCTTTTCCAGAATTATTTCCCCTGGGATTTCCCAGAAAAGCACTGCAGCGGCGAGGAGTGGGAGTAAGGGAAGAACAAGCAAGATTTCCCCGATATACAGCCTTGAGAGCTGCAGAGATGTTCAAGGGGGTGGGATGGGATAGATCTGTCTTTATGGTGACCCTTTAGGGTGTATCATATTAACTGTACATTGAAATCCATGGGAGAGAGTGTGAAATTCAGTGTGAAAGCACTTCCCGTTGGTGTCCCTGGATCTAAGACACTCCCTCCTCACCCACCATCACAGATCTCTTGTGATCTCTGGAGAACACAGATCCCCAGCCCAAAGAGACCATTATTTTGACTTGCCACTCAGCCCACAGGACTCAGGGAGATATTTATACTGGCAACGGTGGGAAGAGGAAAAGAAATAGTGCACTTGCTGGGTTTTACAGTGCCTGTCATGTTTATCATCATTGAAGCTCACTGGAAAAAGACTTCAGGAAAGACAAGCAGGAAGTAAATCTCTTTCTCCTCTGGGGAGGCTGTTTGGATTGTGAGAGATTTCCATGGCTAAGTTCAGAAGGAACTTTTCAAACTGCTAGGCAGGAGAATTCAATAGCATAAACATGAATTTCAGGTAGTATCCTCAACAAATAGTGATGTATATCTCTTGTGTGCAGTGCCCTTTGGGGAGGGCTTTGAGCCACTGATGATGAAAAGGCATCAGTCATCCATTACAGCAGTGTTTGACAGTTGTTCACTGTGGTGTAAGAAACTGCACGAGAAACCAGGCCTGTTGGACTAGACTTTTAACTGTCTTTCAGGGCTTCTGGAATGAAGCCTAAAAGGAAAAGTCTTGAGAGTGTTTTTCATGGGTTTTTGTTGGGGGAAGTTCTCTAGTGTCTGTGCTTTGGACATCACAAAGCCAGCATCCTGGGAGAGCTTATTATCACAACTCCTTGAACAACTGGCCACTCCCAGAGGGCCCGCATGTACAATAACATAATGAAGAACTGTTGCCTTCAGTCTTTTCTATGTCACATTCCCTGCCCCTTTGTGCAGCTGTGGATGTGTGGCCTTTGTTTGGCTAATGAAGCTGTCTGGAGCTTTGAAAGCCCAAGCATGCTCCTGGTGCTCATTACCTGGCTCCTACAGCAGGAGCCTCTACCAGCCACACTTAAATACCTGCTATTTCATGAGAACCAAAAGGATCAATGCAATCGGGTGAGTAAGCAGGGAGATGCAAAGTCGTTTCATGGGGAAAACAGTGCAGGTAATTAGACTTAACAAAGTGTTTTGGTAAGTCACTATATCTTTGAAGGGAGCGTAACCTTCTTTCATGAGCATCATGTCCATACCCTGATGAGTACCACATGTGCATATACAGACAAATTTGTCTTCAAGCACATGTCAATGTATATGCAGTATACACAGCTAATATGCGATATCATGAAGTTGTGCATGTAAGTAAGTCTTCTTGGTCATAATACTACGTAATACTGCCCAGATGTGTGTAAGTGGTGATGCACATACACAACAGAAGCTTGGAAATGATAGAGAAATAGTAGCTCCCATGCTCTGCTTGCATTTTCTGCTGTTACAAAATATGCTGTAGCCAAAAATGCTGGGGTTTTTTGTTGGAATTTTTCACCAGCACCCCTCTGTCCTACTGTTTGGTTCTATTTTACTTATTTATTTGCATGTCACACCTATTAGCATCCTAGAATCATTTCAGTTGTCATTGAGTCCAACCACAACAGATAAGGTTTTTTCTCGAGCCCTGACCTCCTCCTTTATGAGCCCAGTGCCATATCCATTAGGCCACTGGGGCTCCAATGAGCCTTTGTCAACATCCAAAAGAAGCCTATCAATGTAGTGGACAAACAAACAACCCTCCAAGTTCTAACTCAGATGAACATACTTTTGAGTAGCATCACCTGGTGTTGCCCTGTGGCATAGCAGAGGAAATGGATCTCTCCCAGTATTAAAAAAATTCTGAAATTTTCCTGCAGAGTTTTTGTACTAGAAAATCATGTCCTTGGTTGCAGGCTCATCTGTTAGACAATGCACCTTGACGTCATCCATCCCGAGCCAAGCTGTGGTCCATTGCTTCCTGCCAGAACACATAATTGGGCTTGGGAGCAAAGAGCAATCGTGGAATACAAAACCAACTCTCCACGGGACTCTTTACAAAGATTTTTCACAGTGGGAGCTGGCCACATTCCCCTGGGCTTCACAAATGCTTGAAAAGGGGGCTCGAATTTCCATAGCAACGGGTTGTATTCCACTGACTCTGGTAGTCTGTCGCTCTCCGGGTATGTCTGTCACCCCTGGTGCTCTGAGTTTCAAGGCCAACAATGTGTGATGGACAAAGATGGAAGTGGGGTTGTGCTGGGGTCAGACGTCCTGGTCGAGGGGATGTACTGCAAACACACCGGGGGAGAGGCACTGTGAAGTTAAGGTGACACAGAGGAATCCTCTGGTCTGGCTCAGACATCACTTACAAATAGGATCTTGCCAGTTGAGCTGTTGTCTGATTGCTAGGAAGCTCAAAGGCATCATGTCACAGGTATGATTGTGCCCTTGCCTAGCTGCTCTCATCTGAAGAGCTCAGTCTTTTATATATGTCGGATATAAAGATAGATATACAGAAAATGTTAGTGTCAGAGGCAGAAGCAGGATCGAGAAGTTCTTGTTTCCTCTGTTCTTCCACCTCATTGTGAGGAACTATCACCTCTCATGGAGTTCCATGTAAAGTAGGAGGATATTCCTGACTATTTCTTGAATCACTTATAAGAAGAAAAAACATATAACATGCACCTACTCAAAACAGTAGGTGAAAATGTTATAGTGGAATAGAGGACAGTAGCTATGAAAAAAAAAAAAGAAGAGGAAATGGAATCGTGTGCTAAGAGATAAGGGCAGGATCAGCTGAGTAGTTTTCTCTGGGAGAGAGATGTTCTGTCCTGTTCCGTCATATGGGAACACACCGGTGTGGCTGTGCTGCACCATGGAGGGGCCCGGCAGGCAGAGCTCTAGCCTGAACCAGCTACAACAGGGGAAAAACCATCCCCACTGGGGACAGCACTCATACTGTGAAAGACAGACCCAATAAAGACATCACTTCTGTGTGAGAGCAGTGGGATGGAGAGAGCTGCATCCCCTTTGAGAACGGGGTGATCCTCAGGGAACTGGCATGCAAGGGAGGCTGAGCATCTGTATGCTGGCAGGCAGCGTTTGCCTCTGCTGAGCAAGTGTGTTTACCCGCAGAGCTCTCGGCAATGTTTATGGCTGAGGAAGGGTGTAAATCTCATTGGATTTAAGTCCCTGGTGGATAATTATTCCTTCCTTCCTCTGTCCCCACTCCCCATGCCCTCTTGCCCTAGATATGGGACACTGTCTGCAGACTATAAATGGGTGCAACGCTATGCTTAACGTGGAGAGACACCTTATAATCAGGTGAGGCACAGGGTGGGAGGTGAGGCAGGGGGTGGGAGGCAGCTTGCCAATTCCTGCTGCTTCCCACATACCGTTTGTCTCTGAGCCTCCTGTCACGCTCATCTGTGGGAAGCTCATTTCTTCCATTTCCCCTTAAAATGACTTGTAGCCTATAAAGCCTGGAGCAGGGCATCTGTGTGCTCAGAATCCTAAAGTGCTGTCCCTAACAGGAGAAGGTGGCGGGGTGCAGGGAGGGAGGCTGTGCCGCTTTAATTCCACGTCAGGACTCTGGTTTGGCTCTTGCAGCTTATGAGGCTATCAAAGCCTCTCACTTAATTACAGCCATAGCAATCAATCTTTCTTCCTGTTCATTACGCTTCCAGCCAGGGTTAGCAGTATTTTTATTCTTGAGGCCTCGGGAGTATTTTCAGCTCATAAGGAATCACAGCCAACCATAGTGACTGGTATGGGTTGTGTCTGTAGGACTGCATTCCTGCCCCACGGCTGGAGGAAAAGTGTGGGGCAGTTAAGCTTGGGACATCTGGCACTGCGAGATTTGGTTCTGCTTTGCACGATGAAGGTCTATTGAATGTGCTCTGTGCCTGGAGAGGCATACAGGGCTTTGCATTAACTGGATGTGACCAGCTGGATTTCTGGAGCCTTTGCACAGTGGCAGTTAGTTGTTCCAAGGCATTATGGCTGGGCTGAGTGTAACATATCAAGTCATTATGGCATTATCTCTTCATTACACACAACGTGCTGTTGGAGCTCAGGGAGGAGCACAGGGACGAAGATGGAGAGCAGGGAAGCGGCTCATTAGCTGCCCAGAGGAATCAAGCTGAATGTCTCTTTTTCTCAGGCACAGGCTGTCATCACCTGCAAAGAAATTAGGGCTTGGCTCAAGGACAACTGCGTGTATCGGTATGTACATGTACTAATACACATGTAGAGTGTGTCACCTACGTACACCCCTACCCCTGGAGCAGCTAACACGTACAGCGCGCATCGCGGGTACTCCCGTAATGCAAGAACGAGCATCTTCCCTTCCAACCCTGTCCACTTAAATTTAGAAACACATGTACCAAATCATGCTTTTGCACCTACAAACATGTTCCTCTGCTTTATAGGGACTGCTTACAACCTTGTCCAACACAGTTACATCTAACAATCTCACATGTGCTTATCCTGCGTGTATAGCAACTTCACCAAGCCTGCTCCCCAGGAACAGGGAGTTGTGTCCCCCCCGTATTCATTCCTCTGTGCTCATGTTGTGCACTCCAGCTCATTCTGTCCCTTCAGCTGTGAAATCTGCTTCTACGCAGATGCGTTCACCAGCACAAGTGATCTCCTAGCTCACACACCAGCTGCTGGACTTTTTGTGCAGTAACTTTGCAGCACACCTTATCCTGCTGCTCTTCCTCTTCGGATGTGGATCAGGAGGCCATTAACTTGTTTACTTCGTGCTGCCCCAGCCTCACAGACTTCTTGCTGGACAATATATCAACAAAAAAGCATTTGGCAAGATTTATGGGGCTATTGCTGCCTACTGTGGACTGTGAAAAGCAAAAAAATGTCCTTTCTGAGGCAATAAAATATAAAACAGGACCCAATTTCTCTCCAGGGTAGGAATCGTTATGTTTGACAATGCTGTAAAACACATGGTGCTACAGCATGGGGGTGAGAGCCAGAGTGAACGCTGCCTTCAGAAACCTCCTTCATTGCAGAGCTGGGATGTGTGATTCATTGCGAAACAGGACAGGAAGGGTTTTGGGTGGGGACAGGCTCCCTTCAGCCTTTCTCTTCTCTGAAAGGACAGGAAATAGCTCTACAAGCTTTGCACAGATTGTCTGAAACTGATTTTAAATTCATTCAGTTAAATTGGAGTGAGTACTCTGGGTATATACAGCAAGACTGGTTCGCTCCTTTATTAAATCAGTTTAGCTTAATTGGCACACAGAATTATTCAACTGATGGAGTTACGTGAAGGAGTTTGCACTATTTAAACTGTATCAATTAGAAATCCGGCCTGAGAGACCCAAGTCCTTCTCTTTGTGCCAGAGACTCTGGGTTTTGTACAAAGACCTTGTACAAAGACTTTGTCTAGGTGAAAAAAATAAGTAGCAGTTCTCAGTTGAGTTACTTCCACTTGTGTGTCTGCCTTTTTATCCTTGATTTTGCCTGTATCTATTATTGTGCTGGTCTGTATATACTGTGCATCTCCGGCAATGTTCCTGTAGTGAAAGTCTAGCTACAACAGTTTGATTTAAGTTACATTATGATAGGGAAGACCTATATTTCTAAAATCTATCTGAGGCAAGGGAAAGAGGAGGTGTTATGTCAGGCAGGAGCAGAAAATGAAAGTGAGATGAGAGAGATGTAGCTGTAGGGCTCAGCTGTTCCCCTGGGTGTGGATGGGAAAGAGATGTTCACGCTAGAAATATAGTGCGGGGTCTCATCCCCTGGGCACTGTGCTCTGCAGAGCATGAGTGCTGAGGGAAGTGATGCTGGCCTGGTGGGAGAAGCATCTTCTCTGGGTCCTTTTAACTTCATGTCAACATATCCAATTCTTAATAAAATCAGATTGCCTCAGGACTGAAAACTCTTGATGTTCAGTTCTAGGAGGGCAATAATGAAAAGAGAGCCCTTTGAGAGGAAGAAAAGGTATACCGGCCAAGTCTGAGATTTCTGTCCTTTTCTCTAGGCTGACTTGTCCTGGAAATACACCGTTTGTGCTTTGTAGGCACTAACTGCTGGCTCTGCAGTAGTAGTCATGTCCCAGCGGTCTCGTGTTTGGCTGAGCTTGATGCTGGATGACCCTTGAGACATCAGTCAATTTATGTTATAAAGGGGACTGGAGAAAACATGAGGAGGACCTGTCCTTCCTTTTATGTATTTCAGGAAATTCAGTGTAAAGGCGAAAAGCAGTAAAACCACCTTAAGCCAAGATGGGGCGGGGGGTTGCCTTAGCATACTATGGATGAGCAGAAGACTGAGTACTCCAATAAGCGGTTACTTCGACTGCATTTGTAGATCCAGACTTTTACCTGAGTTTGGACACTGTAATCACTGTGACCTCCCAAGAGCACAGTAATAAAATTTTGAAAAGAATCTCTTCTAGATGAATGGCTTTGAATACCACTACCAGCAGGCCAAGGTTCCTTTGACCCCCAGCAGTGCACATTGTCGTTAGCTTTTTCTTTCTCCAGTGGGTTCCTTCTTTGATGAATAAGTTACTTTTCTAAAGTATTCTTAGATTCTGCTTATCTGGTTTCAAATGCTTTGTACCCAACTAGGGCAGAATTTGCGCCAGTGTTGGCCACACCATACAGCCTGTAGTATGTGTCTCATTGTATACTAATAAATCTGTAGAATATGGACTATATGGGCTAAATTTTCACACGGTCACAAGCTAAGGCCAGATTATTTGAAAGAGGTAAGCCCTCCCTTGACCTCCCAAATGCTGAACTATTTGGGAATTCTGATCCATGTGGTGATGAACTTCATCTCCCTGCTGTTGCCTCCCCTTGTTTCTCCCCAGCTCCTTCCACAACCTGTGTTTTGTACATCACAGCCACTTTGGTAAACATGCAGAAAGACCAGTCCCCGCTGGCTCTAAAACACTGGAACATTTTCACACAACTGCTGCAGAATAGGTAAGTGCGTTATAAAAGACACTCTTAATGTCAGGGAAAGATGGTGGTGTGATTTTGATGTGTGAAAGAAAAGGAAAGAGCCCTTAAAAACAAAGGAAAACGAAGTGAAAAAAAAAAACACATTGAGGGAAACAATTTCTTGTTTGGACAAAAACTGGTTTTAGTGGGGAACTCTTCTTTTATTTCCCCTCGTTCTCCTTATCATCTCCCAGCACTGTATCTCCCTCTTCTATCAGGAGCCTGCTCTGGGGTTTGTTCTTTGCTATGCAAACTTGTCATGTCTGTGTTTAATGAAGTTTAATTATCTTCTGAGATTCGATGAATAATTATAGATCTCTTCAAGATGCAATCACAAGCACTTCATCGTTCATTAACAGTGGAAAATCAATTGTAATTCACGTAACCCCTCTCCTGACCATACGCTTGTCCCCCCATGCACCTTGTTGTTCATCCCTCATTTCAACACTGGAGAATACATTCATCTGTTTTCCTGTGAAACAAGTCAGAGTTTAGCTGGAGCAGGGACAGAGAACTGGAGAATGCAGGAGGTAGGAAATGGGACACTAGACAGCACCGTTAGATAAGACAACGTGTAAATTCTGTCTTATGCTGTGGGTGCTTTGGAGGTGCCAGGAGCTCCAAATTGCCAATATCCTTGGTTTGGAGACACCTCCAAGAGAGCGGTGGCTTCACTTTGGGAATTGGCTTTGGCTGTACACATCTTTCGTTCCTCTTGATCTGGTCTTCAATCTGAACTCAATTTTCCCTGTTGAAAACCTCCTGAGATCTGTGAACCTTTGCACTATTTGAAAAGTAAGGACTGAAAGTTTATTTTTGGTGAGACTGAAAAAGCTGGAAGTGTTAGCCCTGGCACAAGAAGCTATTTAGTGCTATCTTTAACTTTCTAAACGGCGGGCAGCATATGAATCCAGCTGCACAATGATCCTGGAGTGACCTTTCTAATTGAAACTCTTTAACCTTTCTGCACAATTATAGCTACAAAATTTCACTGAATGCAGAAAAGATGGTTGTTTTTTAATTTTTTTATGAAGGTTAGAAGATTGAAAAATAAAAGAGAAAGTGAGGCGGAGAAAGTGGGATGGAAATTAATGCAGTTGAGTTGCGGTTTCCAGCAGCCTCGGGAGAGCTCTGCAATGAAGATGACATTTCCATACAATTGACATTTCCCGGCTGGAGCAGTCCTCTGATTTGCAGCTGCTTGTGTGCGAGGACCATCATGAAGAGGATCATTTAGCTTCTCATATTCATCAAACGGGATTTAATTTTCCCCCATCTCCACATACCCCACATCTCCTTTCCAGAACTGGCAGAAGCTGCAGACTCAGCCTTTCCTTCACCTCTTGTAGGGGTCACCTTTGCCAGACCTCCTGCTTTTTCAGCTCTCTGTGGAGTCTTGCAGAAGTGAGAACTTGCTTTTTACCGGAAAGATCGATGGGATGGGAACAATGGCTCTCGTGATTTCAGCTTCCCATTTTGGAAGTGAATTTCTTTGTATTTTTCCATTTATTTGTATGTTTGCATGTTTGTGTTTGTGTGTACATCTCTTCTTGGCAACAGTTGCTGTAACGGCACCACAAGGACTCCTCACAGAGCGTAGCTTTGCGGCTTTCAGGGTCTGCAGGCTCATACAAAGGCTTCCAGCATCTTACACACAAATCCTTCCTGGGTGATATTTCCTCCTGGGCACAGATTGCTGTGGAACAGAGCAGCTTTTCTTCCAGATTGCAGGAATTTTTCCAAAGTGCATGTATCAAACTGGAGATGTATGCTCCATGACACTACATCGCTTTGAATCTGCTTAATTCAATTTAGATGAGTAGGATATGCGTCTTCAGCTGAATTATTCCTCTTCAATAAATACGTTGCTGCAGTAATCAATTGGCATGTAATTAACAAACAATAACTATCTTATTAAATCTAAACAAAATGCAAATGCAATTCGGATTCATTTAGATCCCCGGTGATGAGTTCCTTTGCTTCCCCTTCAGCCCTTGCTCCTCTGGAACAGGAGCTGCTGCCATGGCTGTTGCTGGGTACACTAATTGCAGTGTTGAACCCGGGCTTTGTGCATCCTTGTGCTCGCACAGCCAGTCACTATGGGCAAAGCTGGATCAATTCAGTCAGCAGCTGCAGGCCACAAGGCACAAAGCTTTTATTAACCCTCAAATCCTGATGCTTTCCTATAGGAGCACTTCAGACAGCACAGAGATCAAGGCCAGCCCTTTCTTTTCACTCCTTGCCACCAGCTCTGTAGCTTCCGCCTTTGCCCCAAACCATCCTATTCTCAGCCTGTGTCTCAGTCCCTCTCATCAGCGCTTCGGGACCCCTCAGCGCCGAGCTGGTGAGCAGCTGCAGCATGTCCACGGGTGAAGCCGCAGCTGCTGTGTGTGTGCTGACTGCCTGCCCTGTCGGTCACCGTCCCTTAGCACAGCTGCTCCCTGCCCGCTGCTCCAAACTGGGCTTTCTGACACCGCTGCCCACCGAGCACAAGTGCGGATGAATGTGGTTCCTGGCTGGGAGCTGTGGTGTTGCTGGGAGCCCTGATGGATGGACGAAAGTAAACTAGAAACCCCAGCAAGCTGGTGAAAGAGGTTTTGCTGGCAATCAGATGATTTTATTGTCCTGATCATGTCTGAATTCAGGTGTTTACCAGCTGTGTATTGTGAGATGGGACTTTGAAATGGATGACAGGAATTTGAGACAACATCTAAGTCACAGTTGTCCTGAATTGCCACATAACATTGGTGTGCAGTGCTCCTAATAGGCAGTTTCAGCTGAGAAATGGTTGGTTTGGTGGTGAATAAGCTGATCTTTACCTGGTCTCATCCAGGGTATTGGAGCAGCACTTGAGGCACTTGAGTTTGTTTCTGGCTTGGCCAGTAATCTGCTGAAATACCTTGAGCAAATGATCTAATCTCTGCGTGCTTTCATTTTCTTGTTTATAGAATGGCTATAATGATACACGCTTTCTGCATAAAAAGCTTCAATATCTTTTGCTGAAAAGAGCTATGCAAGACTAGATGTTTTCTTTAATATCCTCTAGTGCTCTAGTGTGATGTTTTGCTAAAATAAAAGACGCTACAGATGAGATGATTAGATACAAGTTTGATAAGTGTTGACAGATTGTTATTTGCCAGAAAGCCACTGGAAAGCATTCCGTGCGGATTTTGACCATCACGGGCAAATTCTTTCCTATAAAAGTACCTCCCAATTCTTACTTGAGCACAGGTTACCTTTTGACCCTGCTTACACTGAGAGAATTGATGACTGGCAAAGAACTTAATTATTAAGGAGAGAAGCTGCAGATAGGAATTGTATACTGGTACATAATTGTGCTTCAGTTACACAGATAAAGACTTTGATCAGTGGTATTCCTCTTGTCTTAAATGTGACTACAAAAGAAGGCTACTCTGGTGAAACTGAATTGTCTCAGAACATCTTTCAGAGCAAAGATATACATTCATAGAATAACAGAATTATTTTAGTATCTTTTAAAGAAGAACAATAATCTCAGAAGTTTAACAGAGTGCCACATACTGCATGCCAAGAATCTTGTTTACGTATTTTTTTTAGAAATTTTAATCTTAATACTTTAATGCACTTGCAAGTCATATGGGAGGTGAAACTAGGAAGAAACCACGGGAGACTCTGATGGGAAAAGAACTGGCTTATGCATTTTGAAACAGAATATTATTGCCAATGTAAAATGCAAGAGGCCAAATGCAGGATCTGCCCAAAAGCATTAGAACAATCCAGAGCTGCGAAAAGGTTATAAAATATGTTTGTTTTCTCCAGTCCTGCAGCTGTCTGCCACATTTCTGAGTCAGAAACTGCTGAGGACTTGTGTAATCTGTGCTGGTTGCCATAGGCACGTCTATGTCCTCGCTTCTGGCCATACCAGAAGTGGGTATGTTTTTCCATGTATGTGAGTCGAAAGAGAGAGATCACCTTCCTTCCCTGTAATTTTGATGGTGACACTGTGGAATATATCCCACCAAGGGGAGCAGCTCCTGGGCCCATTTATTTATTGCTGTTTACCCACTTTCATCATTTTTGGCAGGGTGCAATACAGTCTCACTCCCAGTGGTGACAGTTCACAACTGCTGTGCACTGGTATAAACTGGAATACAAGAACAAGGGGAAGAACAGACCAGGCCAGTACCTGGTAGGAGTCTGTCCCACGTCGTGGAAGTTTCCTGTACTGTAGGTCTTGCCCTGCTCTTCTTCGGGCAGGAGAGGTGAGGGGTGACTTGTGTTAAGTGAGGGAGCTGCTGTTTGGGAATCATCTCTATTACAGAGCTATTAGATAGATGTTCCTGAAATAGCAGCAGATCAATTGATTCATAAGTAATTAATGCATTCCCCTCCCCTTGGGCAACTCAGAATCTATAGCTCAGGAATTAGATAACACAGCTCAGCTCCGTTCAGCTGAGAAAACATTGGCACTCGTGTTCCTTGTGGTCCTGCACATGCTGCTCTGAGCGCCATCTCTTCTACTGCAGAGCGCTTCACTTCTTGTATTGGGAGCCCTGGCAAATCTCCTCTGTGTGAGATGGAGCTTCTCTGTCTGTAGTTGCTGCAGAATTCTGGGTTTCACTGTTTAAATGGATTAATCACCTGCATCCCCCACTCCAAATGCTGCAGCTGTCTCACCTTTCCCCCCATCCATCAGGTAATATCACTCTCAGTATCGTTGCCTGCAGCAGTGTGCAGAGTGAAAGAGCAAGAGATGCTTCTGATCAAGCCCAGTGTCACTGAGATCAGGATCAGCTCATCTGCAATGTTACAGAAAGAGCTTCGAGAACTTTAAAAAGGGAATAAACTGGTGCATCCAGCTATGGAGATTCCAGTGCACAGTATCAGAGTTTGCATAAGTATCTGTATCTCTCTTAGTGCAGCACCAGGATTCTGCAGTTATCTACCCAGGAACAACTTTTCCTAGGCTATATCACTTCTGACTTCAGAGTTAGAAAAAATAAGGCTTGCTTTCGATTTCTGAACATAAACAACCTGTTCACGGCAATGGTCCTTGTATGAGAACTGACAAGCAGCAAAACCCAGCAGACCTGCAGTGTGCCCAGCTGGGTCGTGTGGTTCTTGGGAATTCCAGTGCTGTTCTGTCTGCTGTCAGGGACAGTTAGATTAAATGGAAACAAAGACTTCCAAAAACTGAGGCTGAGCTACTACAGCTTTCTAATCTTCTAACATCCTGCAGATTCTGTGATTCAAACTCTCTGGGCATACAGTCGGGACTGAGTGGCGGGCATGCGTTGGGCAGAAAGGAACCAAGCTCCTAAGATTTCTGAAGCCTATGGGAATATTATTATTATTTTTATTTATTATTTGCAGTCACTACAAACACTAATTAGCAGCCTCCCAGGGGAATTCTGCTAGCTGTGCATCCTGCTGGGCTTGAAAGCTACTGCACTCATTTTGTGTTTAAGTTGATGTTTTAATTAAACTGCCCCCTAATTATCTTAACTAGCTTTTAAATAATAACTTTCCACTGAACCATTCACATCGGCTGCTAATTGGTGCCTTTCTGTTTGCACAGATCTGGCTGGCTCAGACAAATGTGGCAGTGGAATGGCGGGTGGGTTTGGGAAAGAGCTACGCTCTCTTCCATACACTGTGCTTCTGCTGTTTGCCTTCACAATAATGAATCAGATTCCAGGGTGAAATGGAGACAGCTATGCTGGTGAGTGCTTCATCATTTATTCATGTGCTGTGTATGATGAGGGTATTCTATGCTCGTGTTTCCACGAGTTACTCCATCTTCAGGGCATCGGACCACTGGCCCTATGGCAAATTATGCTGCTTCTGTGTTCACCTAGTTTGGACTAATTCACAGTGCATAATTAATGGATCTTGACCCTGGCTGGGAGCAAGGGTCAGTTCTTGGCACAGACAGTGGTATTAATAATGTATGCAGTGGTTGCTGCGAACGGTAGAGGTCACCACACAAGATCAATAGTTCATGGTCTTGCTGTCTTGTACTCAGTAAGACTGGATGGAAGAGCAGCATATCCAGAATTCCAGGAATCCCTCAGCACGGCGATGTTCTGCCTTCCACGGGCAGTATTGCCTGTGCTGGGAGGCCAGTGCTGCCTGACTCGCTCCCATTGCAGCCTTTTCCCTGCAACCTGAAACAACCTTTAGAGTGATGCTCTCCAACTCATACAGCCTGAGGTGTGGATGTGACACCCGATGCAGTGTCACAGCAAATGCGCCTGTCTGAGGGTGTGTGCTGGGGTCTGGGGGTGTCTGTGTGTCTTTAGGTTGCTGCATGCAGGACTAGGAGTGAACATGCGTGTTCACACAGGAGTGTGTGTGCCTCTGTGTGTGCTGCAAATGGCTGCGTGGTTCTGCAAACCATGGGTATGCAGCCGCACTGGCGAGCAAGACTGTACGCTTGTTAGCACATGGGGACCAGATTTGATTCAGAGCTCTGTAGTCATGTGTTATTTAAATATTCTCTGCTGGATTGCATTCCCAAGGTTCTGATCTATATATTATGTCTCATGCAATTTGTCAGCCTGCTTTTTCCTTCTTGTTTTTCTGCATTTATTTAAAACCTCTACCACAAAACCAACGAAACATGGTGTGAAGAAAAGTGTCCTAGAGGTAGCAGGTGAATGTATGTAATCCTTCATTCCTTGTGTCACCAATGCAAAACTATCCTACTTGCCATCAGCTCCCATTTGGAGATGTGTGATAATTAGACTTTTATTACAATGTGTATTTGAAAACAATTAGAATTACAGTGCCAGCATGTGGCTAATTCAGCCAGGCTATGTTGATTCAGTTAAGTCAGCAACTGGTGACTTAGTTGGATTGCCAGGGTGCATGGGTGTGTGAACAGCCTGTGACCGGGTGCCACTGCAGCCACCTGCCATCAGAGAGGGACACACACACTCTTCAGTGCTCCTTAGCATCATACAGGCTCCTGTCTAGATTTTGGGTGTATAAACGTATAAAGGGCCCTTAACATTTATGTTGGGTTAGGAGAAGAAAGTATGCACGCTGGGTGACCTTCCAGAATTGGGTGAGCTGGATACAGTCTGTCGTTATCTTACCATCAGTCAACATGTTCTTCTGAGAACAGAGGAGCTGCTACGCCAGTATTTGCACCCATGTGCTCCAGTGCCAGGATGTTATAACACAGAGATCGTTCGGCTACGCGTGGAGCAGTGCAGATCTCTGTCATGTTTCTTTGTGTGCTTGTTTCTGTGGTTTTCTGTAGCTTTGTGGAATAAGCCAGGACCGAGACCACCAATTTGTCTGACCTGAGACCATCAGCAAATCCTGGGACAATGATCACTGCTGGCCAACTAGAACCATTACCTGAAAGAGAAAGGCTTTCCCTTCATTGCTGTTCCCCTGGTGCATCTGGCGCTGCTCCAAAGATCTCTGTTGCCAGAGGATGCTGAGCAGAACAAATTCTTGGAGATAAGTGATTCTTCCCCCTTGAGGAATTTGCATTCAGCAATCTTCATCTACTCTTACTAATTTCCATGTCACAAGGCAAAATAAAGGCCTTAATCTTCTACGCTTCCAAACAGCAGAATTTTGCCTGCCTTATAGGAGAAGCCTCCTTTTGCCATCTTCGCCATCTGTTTTCAAATAGACTGTTAGGAAATCAGGTTTTGTTTCAGTTTAACAGGGAAGACTTGCTGTTTGTCTGTAAACCCTTTTCTCTTTGTAAAGGCAAAGTTTCACCTCTGCAGCTGTGCTTTCATGCTTTACATCCTGTATGTGGCTTTTCTAACCTGGGGCTTTTAAATCTGGAGCTCTGGAAAGGGGAGAACAGGAAGAAAAAGGCCAGTGTTTTGCTGGGAATGGCTTGTTCTGTGCATGTTCTCCCCAGCCCCTTCCTTTGAATGCATTGACAGGTGCCTTTCTGGCAGCCTTTGTCCAGCTCCCAGTCTCCGCCTGGATTAATGCAGTGGTAACGCAGGTTTTAAGCACCTTGCCTGCACGTTATTGGCTGTAATTGTCAGTTAAAATTTGCTACTGGAATAAAATAAAGACCTTGAAGGTTTAAAAAACTAAAGCTGGAGATAAGGAGCTGTTTTATATTGACTTTCATTCCAGAGACTGGAGGAAGAAGAATATAGGTTTTTGTCATCGGAGCAAAGTCTTTATGCACCAAAAAGGACAGAAAAGCAGAGAGAGATACAGAGATTGATGGATGAACAGAAGGAGAGTGGGGAGGATGCATAGAAAATAGTGTTGAAAGGGATGGTTTCTTGTGGTTTTAATTCTATACTAACAGACATTAAGTTGCTTCTTCTAAGGGCACCTTCACAATTCCAGAGCAGTGCAGATGTGAGCACAATGGCCCTTCAGCTTTTTGCTGGTACCTAAGGGGAGCTTGCGGGGCTTGTTTAACAACACACACAGATGTCTGACGAGAGAACTACCAATTTTTGCATGCAGGCAGGAAAAGGAATGGGATGAGCTTTGTTCCCCCTTTGTGCATCTTCAACAGAGCACAGTGAGGCATGTCTTTGTCGACAGGGTCTTTTTGTCAAGGATAAGAGGAAACCTGAAGCTTTGATCTGCCCAGTGCTCACCCTGGTGAGCTGTCCTTACTGATCTCAATACGCAGAATATAGCCCAGAGTTAGCAGAGTTGAGAACTAGGGTAAATACTTTTACTTTGAGTCAGTAAATCAAGACTCAAGTGGAAATTTTCCACTGAAATTACGGAACATTTTGGCACCAGATTCAATAGAATCGGGGTTTCACCTTAGCAGCCTCCCTGAGAAGCACACTTTAAGCTAACCACAGGCTCTTGGACTCTGTGCAGCAGTGTCTGGGTGAAATGCTACACACTGTCCCACACAACCCGGAGTACTGCAGGAATTTTAGAGCTGATAGCATCTCAAGATAGTCCAGAAGACCATGCCTTCTTCCCCTCTATCAAAATTATTTTCAAGTATTTGTGCCAGTGGATTTGAAAGTGCAATGTGAATTACATCGCACCATCAATCGGGCCCCATGATTTATTTTGTTCCCTAACTCACTGTATCTGTCTATTTTAACTCTTGCTGTGGCTGGAAGCCAGAACACGCTGAGAGCCTCATTCTTCTTGACCAAAGCCTCACATTTTCCTCGCTTTGTCAGAGAGGCCAAGAGAACTGAATTACACTGTTCAACTTCTTTACCTTTATTTAAAACAAGCTCTGCTCATTTTCTCCGTTAATCAGTTTGAGCTATTACCACCACAATACAGAAACATGGGCCTTTGTCCCTGGACAGGAGTCGGATTAACGAGTACACTGGAGCTATAACGCAAATGAACTTTGCTGTGAACACAAATCTTCGGAGAGCTCGTGTGGGTGCCGGGTGTTATCAGTGCTCTGCTGCCCTGGAAACATGGAGCTACAGAAGGCTCGCTGGCTTTTGCTCTAATGGAGAACCAGGTCTTAGGGGAAAGTCTGATTCCTTTACAGCTTTAATGTGAGCGGAACTTACTCATTTTGGCCTGTTACACTCATTGTAAAACTCAGCTTCGTTGTTAAAGTATTGTAGCGGGGAAAAAAAAAACAGGAGAAAGGAAAAGACTGGATTTTCTCGGTTACATAATTTTGTTTTAAAACCAAACAAACTATTTTCCATCTGGCAGGATTTATGTGGGTACTTAATCTGGAGCCAACCGTAATCTCTAAAAATGCAGCTTCCTTGTAGCTGGCTTGCTGTAATACCTGAAGTTTATAGAATTGGTGCAGCCAGGCTGGGACTCTCAGAGAATCAGCACAGTTCCTTGTGCTGAGAGAAGCAGCTTGCTTCTTTTTATGACATTCTCCCACCCTTCCAGCTTCCCTTGATTACTGTTTTCTTGAAATTAGCTCCTTAAAATTCTTATAGCCAATCTCCTAGACCTCCCAGCTGACACATCTATCTTAGGCTGCTGTTCTGCTCCTTCATAAGAATTCACACAAAGCATGTGAAGTACTTCACATTTTGTTTGCTAATAAAGACCATGGAGGGATATTAAACCAATAGAAACCACCTTACAAGAAGATGGGTTGAAAAAGATTATACTGCCATATCCTTTCTTTGATTCATAAGCTTAACTCCCAGTCTGGCATTGGTTTTGAGCTTGATGTTCTGAAGAAAAACAAGAACTAGAGGTGGAAATAGAAGGCACAGTGGTTTAATGGTGAATGCACCAGCTGCCAACATTGCCACCAGCTCAGCTCTGTAGCTTCAAACCATACAATGTCTTTTTGTGGTTTTATTTCCCTGTGTGTGAAAAAAACAATGTCATGTTGCCTTTTCCTTCCTTTTCTTGCAGTAATCCCCCCTCCAAGGTATTTCTGATATTTTATTCAGTGCACATTAGTAAATCTGTAGCATGCAGACCTGCTTTAAAACTTGAACTACTGGGGAGATGATTGGGCAATGTCTTGTAGTTTGTTTGTCTTTTATTTAGGACTCCAGGGTGAAGCATCTGGAAACCATTCCCTCTGTCATGCTCTTGTCTCTTTATTCAGTTTATTAATTAAATATTTATTTCTTTACTTCATTATTTCAGATTTTTAGTTGCCTCTCACATCTAGAGGAACTGAGAGAAATATTTAATGCATTGCCTCCTGTATATGCTGTTTCTTGGGGATTTCCTCCTGAAAGTGCTGGGGTTCTTTGGTGCTTTGTTGAGTTGCCATTTCTGAGGAGTTTTATATTTACTCAAATTAGCCAAAGGTGATTATTTATTCAACCGGAAGAAAAAAATAATGAGCAGCTGGAAGCTTTATTTGTACTTGTGTTTTTCTTCTCAAATCTGCAGTTTGTTAAAACCTGCTGTATGAGTATTTAACAATCCTGTTTTTCCCTCATGCATGCTTATTTATGAGAGGAAAAATAGACACTGATTGCATGGTGTAGCTGATTAGTTAAACAAATGCTCTGCAAACCTCAGCCATACTGGAGCTTTCTGTATTGACCCCATATACTATTTCTCTGCACATAGCAAATACCAGAGCGGTCTATATTCACACTTGGCATAAATTGGCATAGCAAGTGCTGCTGATTTATGCCACCGAAAGACATATTTACCCTGCTAGTAATGATGGATTTCATCAAAACTCCTGATGCCACCAGCAGAGCAGATTGCAATGAGAACAGGATGGGCTGGGATCAATAGCATTTTGATTTCCTTACGTCTGCAGTCTGTAGCAAGCACATTTTTTTCATTATTATTCTTTCAGAACCGTGGCCGGCAGCCAGAACGGTTCCATGCACTGCACTGAGCTCTCTGAGGTATTAAGTTGTGTCTCTTGGTTACTGACCATGGCATGCGGGTCTCTGGTGGGACTGTAAAAATCCACCACAGGCCTGAAAAATGGAGAAATGTCTCCCAAAATACATTTTCCTAATCCAGAAATGCAGCAGAGTCAGAAGCACCTAAAGAAAACAGATTCTGCTTTGTTCAAACAAAGTTTCACCTTGCCTGTATCTCTGGGGAACTGGTGTTCCTATTAGCCCTGAAGTGATGGTGACAGTCACAGCACAAAGGGACGGGATGCACAGGAGATCCTCGTTTATTCTTACAGATGAGACAAATATGGAGAGAGCAGGCGGGGGGGAATTGGCAGGGAAGGTGCAATACTGACATCATCAACTGCTGCAGCTTGAGGACACATCTTTAGAAATGTTCCCAAGACACTGCTGGGGAGGTAATTAGATAATTCAGTGAAAAACACATCCTGGTAGCCAAGTATATTGTAGGCAAGGAGCTGAAGAAGTCATGTACTTCTGTCCGTGGCAGGGGCTAGGCATGAAAATTATCTGTTCTCCTTTCTACCATTGCAACAATTTGTAAAGACTTGTCTCTAATTCCGTAGAAGTCCAAACAGAACTAAACTAATAAGAGGTATGTTGATGAAAGTGCTGTTCATCCAAAGAACTCTGGGCAGGAAAAATGGTTTGTCTCATCTGAAGTCTTGGATTGACATTCTGTCACAGTGAACCCAGCATTTGCATCCTTCATTTAGCTTTTCTAGATAACGACAGCAGAGGGGATGCGATGGGAATGCAGTCACAGAAAGATGCGATGGATGGATGCCAGCATAGGTGAGCTGTACAGACCCAGGACACCTGGAAAGCACATGCAGCCCATACCAAAATTGCTGCTTCTGTTGCTACTGTGTGCTTGTTAGAAGCTGGCTCGGGTACTCCCGCTGCAGGCAGGCGCCACTTACATTGCAGGTGAAGGTAACAGGATAAATCAGTTGCTAGTACTCATTTTTACAGGATAAGGGAATGCAGAATTCCGCAATAATCACATCCAGTTGGAATAATGGCAAGGCACAGGCAGGACTATTTAAATTTTCTGGGTTGCTTTTTTGTCAGGGGACCTGAACACTCTGAATTGTGTAGCAATTATGGATGTAATAACTTGACAATGTTAAATATCATTAATGACTGATCTAAGGGAACTTGCAAATGACCATGTAGTTACACAGTGTTTGCAGCATAAATACCAATTAACTTCGTAGCTGTAGCTGTTTGTACTTAGTAGATTATATCAGGGAATCCCACAGAGTGGGAACGAGTGTCAAATGATCTAAGACAGGAGAAAAAGGTGATAATACGAAACTGATAATTAAGGAAAGTCTTGGTCTTCCCTCTGATACATCTGCTAAAGCAATAGGGATGCTCAGGAATCATATGTAGAAACCTGAAAAGCAATATGTATATGTCTATATCTACGTCCACCCATCTGTCTCTAACAAATTAGGGAAAGGAATTACTGTGACAGCTCAAGGAATTTTGCTTTAGCTTAAGCTGCAGAGGCTGTGTTCTTGGATTAAAGGGCTTGGGACTCTGGATTTTGCTCAGTGATTTATACAGTAATTGTCAGCAGTATACAGCACATACATTTATTTCAACAGGAAGCCAGAACATGCTCCATTGCAAAGATACTTTGGACTCTGTCCAGAGCGCAGACTGAAGGCCCATGAGTGTGTGTCACAGTCACAAGCTGCAGAGCTCCGGGAGCACCAAAAAGATACCCCAGCTCATCAGGCCCAGCAAAGAGTTGCCGTGTCTGTCTGATGCTCTGCTCAGAAGGTGTTTGTCACTCTCATGAACAGCGGAGAAAGCAGCCAGTTAGCCAGGGTTTGCATCACAAGGAAGCTTGGGAAGAAAAGTTTGTATTTCATGGTAAACAGAAATTTCTGATGCTCTTTCTTTCCCCTTCCCCTGGCTATAAATGAGATCTGGAGAGAGGGACAGAGAGAACAAGGAAAAATAATTGATAAAATGCCATACTGATCTTTGGTCAATAAATCTATTTCTAATTAGGAACTACAGCAGCAGCTGCACAGTGTATGTTCTGCTGCAGGGTACTCATCCTAACAATACAAAACCAAATTTTAATTTTTTCATCAGCATGATCGTGAAGTGATCTCGGTGAAATCATGGCGTTTATCCTGGATTTGTACCAGTATCAAAGAAAGCAAAATCTCTCTGATATTTGTCAAGGGTCTTCTTTACTGTAATGACTAAACCAGCCCTGCATTGCAGCTTCCCTTAGTGCAGGCTTAAGGATGCCCCTCTTTTCTTTAGTATAGGTTTGGGGATTTCATTTCTAGGCGCAGTGCTAAACGCTCTGTCCTTCCCTTCAGAGATGGCGCCCACTTCCCTGATTGGAATTCTTCATTTTATGTTCACCCCTAGTATATGTTGGAGTAACTCTGTCACTGGTATTGGAGGCAACATCTTTTGTGCCCAGCTTGGTATCCCCGTTTTCTGCTGGGGAGAATCGTAATCAGGCATTTGCATTTGAAATAAAGAAGTTATAAAAGGAATAAACAAGTAGAAGAGTGGAGAGAGGGTTGCTACTTGTAGGGAAGAGGCAGGCAGAGGAAGAGAGGGGAGATGCAGTGCAAAACTGAAGTGACAGAGGTGGGGCATGAGGTGATGCAGCTGGGCATCTGCAGTTCTGCCAGATCACATCAGAAGAAGACCTGTCTCAGAACTCCCTCCCCACTGACTGTTGCATTAACAATCTGTCTAGCAAATCAATCTCAGGTGAATACTGGCAGTAAAAAGCGTCTTGTAGGGTGAAGTCAAAAGACCTAGATGGATAGGTGTGAATACCAAACGCACATTAGAGTTGGCAAAAAGCTTTAAATGTGGTGCCCAGGACATGAGCACGGGAGCACAGGACAGGGGAGAGCAGCACAGGAAAAACTGTACTCTCTAAATGTGTCAGTCTCAGAGAGGTGACAGCTGTCAGGGCAGATGACAGCCTGATGGATTGTCACCTGCACTAACAGACAAATGAGCTCTGCTTATTGTGGAAGGTTTTCTTTTAATGGTGTGCTGCTATTTTCCTGTTTTCCAGAATCAGAGAGAGTTCATCTAAATTCTGATCTCTGATAGATGCTGTTAGTCATTTCCACTGAAATCTACAAGCCTTTTGTGTCTCATCAGGAGCGTTATTCGGCTCTAGCTCCATTGGTCCAACCCGCCATTCCATATTTAGCCCCTTCCTTCTCTGCAAGCATCTCCGGATGCTATCTGCATCTGTGATTCCACAACCATTGTACGAGATCAATACAATCCCAGTTCTTCTGACAGGGCAAATTTGATTCTTGCACCATGTTACACATGGCTGAATTTCCATTGGATTAGCCCATGCACGTAGCTCAGAGTTTATGCCGGTTTACACTTTTATGTCAGGTTACACACTGCTTGTGGGAGGATAAGAAATACCCGGTCCAGCTGAAGTCAGAGCAGGGCAGACAGATAACGAACACATTGCCTGGCAGTGCGGTGCTTTGTCTGGGACTGTCCTCCCGGCTGGGGGGAGAACAGAGTTTGAACAGAAGGGACATGTGGAAGAAACCTGGAAAAGGAAAGGGACACTGGCTAAGCTGAAAAAGGAATGGCAGAAAGAACGAGAGACAGAAAAGCAAACAGAACCTAATCCTGTGTTGTACTGAGTTCCCTTTGAGAAGCATAAACTGCCCTCAACTCCCAGTGACTGCGGCAAAAGTGGCTTTTACTGAGTATTTATATTGCTTTTTTATTATTCTCATTCCACAGTTGCAGACAGGATTAGAATGGAGGCAGGAAATGCTTAGTATCGTGCTGGATCTGACCCACGGGGGAAGAGAGCAGTAAGGGCACAGCTCAGGGCTTGAGAAAGGGCCAGGGACTGGGGACAGGCAGGAAATCTACTCTATTGTTGAGCATTCCTGCTCCATGACCCCTTACCAAACATCAGCAAAAATCCCTTGCACTCTCCAAAGTGCAGGAAACCGTTTTACAGGAGGGGAAACAGAGGCAGGGAGAGAGGAAGGCTCCGTTTTCCAAAAGAGGCTATCTGGCTTAGGTGACTACATTTCCTCCTAAAACGTGCACCAGGTTTGTGTGAGATCCTGCATGTTGCCAGAGAAGAGCCAGAAACAGAAGCCAGGACACCAGATTTCCTGAACAAGGGGAGCAATGTCACATCCCAAAGCAGCTAAAGGGACAGTCCCTCCATCAAAGGCAGGGAGAAATCTGCAGCTGGGGTGCCAGCTGAAATAGTTAATGGAAGAAAATATTCACCTAACCCTTAATTATTTAGAACCAGAGTTAATTTTGCAGTTCCTCTGGCAGGTTTCTCTGGTCATTAGGGCACTGGCAATGAGTCTTTCCCAGCAATGCAGCCATCGATCAATCTCTCTGAAGGCTGATGTGCCACTGAGAGGTTGGACACAGCTGTGTCTCAGGGCAGAAGCTGAGCAAGGCAGAATTTATCCATGCTCTTAAATTTTACTGTTCCTTCTTTCCTCCCCCTCCTCTCAGGGAGATGATAAAAATAAAGACACATAAAATAAAAAAGAAAGAATAATGGCTTCATCCTTCTGAGGGACTGTATTTTGAGATTTTGGCTAGCTTTCACCAGAAGTGCTGCTGACTTGAATAAATTCTTTTGATCATCTAAACCTTGGCTGGATTAAATTGCCAAATCCCATTAGATTCCTTGGGATTTACAACAGATGCCGAATGAAAGATTTATCTGTGGCCCACCAGGACTGCGTGGCCGTTCAGACCTCTGCTGTCCCCAGAGGCATCGGGCAGCACTGGAGGAATTCTCTTTAACTCCTCACCTATTGTGTCTGAGAAGGTGTAGGGATCAGCTCATCCTACCCCGGGCACAAGGATAATTTCTAATGGACGGGGGTCCTGAACAGGGACACTCCAGCTTCCCCTGGAGAGGGGAGATGTTTTTGTACGAACCCCCACCCTGGAGGGACAGGGTAGCAGTGTGTAGGAAAAGGAATTAATTCTAGGCAACACTCTGCAAGGTTTGTTTGCATTAGCTCTCTACTTTCTTGCTTTCTCCTTCTGTCCACGCTTTTAAGATCACACAAAGGTTTGGGAGTAGTGGGAATAGCTGATACGTTATTAATGCTTGTAACCAGTGGCCAGGCTAACCGAGCCATTACAGTGTCAGCTCCATTTCATGCCCTCTTTCCACTTTCTCTGCCTTGACTTTTCTGCTCTATTTGTCTGAAACGAATAGAGATGAAGTGAAATGACTTACAGCCTCTCCTTCTTTCATACTCAAGACCTAGAGGGAGAGTAGAGTGTTACTGTGTTTGGCTCACAATTTGTGGCTCTGCTGCAACGCAGCCTTTCCCAAGCAAGCGCTGGCATGCACAGAATCCTTCTCTCCCATTCAAAACCTCATTTACATGCAGCACTCCTTTCTGCTCTTATTGTCCCTATGCTCTGCACACTTTTCTTCCACAGGCTCAAATCTGCCAGATGTTGGATATTCCCTGAGAATTCCAGCAAGGCACAAGACCGCACAGGGAGTCCAGATGTGATAAGTGAACTAATACTTATGTGCTTCCTCACTCAGACCCTTGGGTGCTCAACAGGACCCTTGCCCAGACTCCAGGGAATAACCAGAGAGGCTACAAGCAAAAAATGACAGTGGCATTCCATTTGATGAGGATTTTTCCTCTGGGACCCAGCTCTAGCTTGCATTGCAATTGTAAGGTAGACACACAACATCTACAAACAGCACCGAGATGAGATATTGGTGCTGTTGAGGCTTCTGCCTGTCCATGCTCTGTGAGTTTGAGAGTTCAGGCAGCAATCAGAAACCACCACACCCTGGGGCTGCATGAAGAAGATCCACCAAGCATGTCTCCTTGTGCTCTTTGCTGGTTGAGGAATTGTTCCGGCTCTAAGTTTTAATCCATTCCGTACAGAAGCTTTCAACTGGTACAGCTCATTCTTCCTGCTTAGCTAAAACACTAGCCTGAAACTTAGCGGATAGTAATTACACTTTGACATTAATATTTAAACCACAAACACAGTTAACGCTCTAATACTGTCCCCAAAGGCTACTGCTCATTTAAGTTTCATACTTATGAGACTTAATTATTGTCAGGGATGAATCCTAAAAGGCAAGAAATAATGCAGCCGAAAGACTAAACATTCCCTTGATTATTAGAGCTACAGGATTTGGGCACAGAGTATGGAAAGGACCTTGGCTATGGTGGTAACATTTATACTGCTACTGAAATCCATTGAGTTTTTAAATCCTAAAGCCTGATTTTAAATGTCTGCTGAGATTTCTTTGTACTTGAAATTATACAGAGATCTCAGTGTTCAGTTAGTTTAGCCAAAGAATAATTTTGCAAAACTTAGATGTCATTACCTGTTGTACAGATGGAGAAACAGCAGTGTTTTGAGGGTCTGACCCAAGGCAGGATCAGGGCTCTGCAGTCTTAGCCTTCCCCTCTCAGTAAGCGGCTGAGGTGACGCGAGTAAGAAGTGTCTGATGTTTCAAGCCTGCCACTTAACTATTCTTCAAGCTATTTCTCCTGCGTAACCTCTTTACGGACCTTTTATAAGAAAGAACCCTAGGACCACACATTTTCAAATCAGTTTGTGCAGCTGCAGTTAAGTTCCCAGGATGCAAAGAGCTAGCTGGCCATTTTAGATGCTTTTTGGCATTCTGAAACACACTTTATTGTTTGCAATACAATAGGGCAATCTGTTACAGAAACACCAGTAAAAAAATTAAATTTTTCTGCTGGTGAAACTCCAGAAGCATCAAGACACTGGGCTGTGTTTGGCTAAAAACCACTGACTTGATCCTCAGTCAAAATGAGTCTGTTTAATCACTCTCTGGATGTCTCATGTCTCTGAGATAACAGCTGCACACTGGGTGAGAGGAGAGCAGTGAGCAAAAGCAGGAGGAAGAGTTCCTCGTGTGTCCCTATGTCAGCAGGCGTCCCCGCGAGACACCACCCAGCAATGGGATGACAACTCTTGCTCGTGCTCCTGGGGTCATCACAGGGGATGCAGGAACTCAAGCAAGTTCTATCCTGAAAACCAAATAGTGTCAGAGGATTTTCTTGATCAACAGTCAAGATTTGTTGTCCTTAGAAGGTTTCAGATGAAGGTTTGAGTCAGAGCCAAACCAGGTGCAGGTTAGAGGCTGTTTTCTGTCCTGCTGCACTAAAGGAGGGGTCAGTGTGGTGAGACCGGTTCACGGCTGGAGTGTATCAGGATCACGCATGTGCACAGAGGGGACTCTTCTTCAGTTCTCATCCAGCTGCACTTCATTGACGATCTCCCGATTTTTGTTTTGAGTGCAAACAGAAATAGCCACACAGATAATTAACCGAAATTGCCAATTCCACCTGGCTTAGCGACAGCAGTTGTAAAATGGCTTGTTTCCAGTCTTCTGAAAGGGAATAGTGGATTCCCAGAGGTCTGATCAAGAGCTGAAGCCAGGTTTAAATTTGCCACCTTCTGTCTGGAATTGGGCCTTGGCGATGTTGCACTGGACCCAAGTTTACTCCAAAATTTAGCAGGTCTTGGCAAGCTTCTGGCTTGGCCTGGGGTAAATTTCAAATGTGAGGCTGTACCCCAAAGTAAGTGAGCTTTCCTGTTTTGAGATGTCATCATTTACATTTTGCATGGTTCTAAAATACCACAGCAAGGAGGCTGAATTTTGTTTTCCTCCTGCCTCCTTCCCTCTTTCTCTCAGCCTCTGTGCTGTGCTGTCTACTTAGCAGTGACATTGTGTGTGGTGAGAAACCCAGACCTCATGGAAGGAGAGAAATCCTTTGACATGGATCTTTAGATTAATTACTAGTTTCTTAAGCAGTCTCAAAGCCTTTAATTCAGGCCAGTGCAGACTCTACCACCTGTGTCCAGGGAAAGGCAAGTCTACTGCCATCTGCTCCCTCAGCCTAAAACTAATGAGTGCCTTAACTTACAGAGAGAGATTCATAAACTGCCACTGCCTGAGGATGCGATGAGCTGTTGATGTTTAAAGAGTAGCCTCCAAAGATTGCTCAGCCAACTGTGCTCCATTTTATTTAGAGAAACCCATCAGAAGGCTCCCATTATTCACAAAAACGTGTGTGATTTTTCTGGAGGTGATAGCTGTGTTATAGTAGATTAAATTCATCATTTACATTGCTCAGGAACCAGGGCTAGTGAGCTCACTCCTACTACTCTGCAGATGATTTAAAAAATAACAAATACGGGCACAGCAGATGTGAAGTCTGTGTCCACTGCAAAAGTGCACAGTGTGTGTAGGATGCTGAAGCACCAGAGTGGCCATTTGTATGTTGATGTAAATGACGACCCACGGATCAGTGAAACCAGGAGGTGTAAAGGGCTCATACAAGGCAGTGAGTATCAGGAGCAGGAACTGGAGCCATAGCTCCTATTCCGCTTCCACTTTAACCAGCATGAAAGGCATTCATTTTCTCCATATCCTTCTAGTCAAATTAGATTTGTCCTCCCTTTGAGTGCCTAATTAGTCTCTATTTAACATGCAAGTGCAATGTTTTAAATGAGAAGCCTTGATTTGTGGAATGAGGCATTGACGTTCAATCTATATTTAAATTCATGGGCAAACAGCCTGTGGACTGAGATACAAGCTGACAGAGTCATTGAAGTCCCCATGGAGGCTGACACAGAGAGCCTGAATCATTGGTGTGTTTGCCCCCATAAATTTATGGTATAAATGCAGATTAATACAGGGGTGACTCAGATACTTTGACTTTAACCCATGTTGTTTGACTGGTGTAAAGGTTGGGTGCACAGTAATGTGCCTGCTTGGAATGTCCTGGCTTGTTTTGCCTTGTAGCTCAGTTGAATGCTGATCCGAACTGTTTCATTTACATTTTTCTCATTTTTAAACACCAAGCCTCCACATTTTCCAAGTCGCTCTTTGGGGCTTTAGCCATGTGACTCCCATTAAAGACAACAGCAGTCACGTACTACAGCCTCATGTGCAAATTTAACCCGAAGCATCCTGGGATGCAGCTATCGGGAACCATTCTGGTTTTTGGCAGTTGCCAATCAGGGAAGGTGATTTTCCCTGTTGTGTTGTCTGGTGAAATATTTTGCTGTGTGAAGTTGTTGAGCACCTGCTTCTTCACAACAGGAGAAGGTGGAAACTGCTCCCTGATGCCCTATAGAGGCTGCTAAAAAGATAGGAAGGGGTTGGGGTCAGATGGGTAATTACTAAAATGAGCAATGTGCTAAGCGCTCACACTTTTTAGCATTGGAGCTTTGTGTACAGTGAGTTTAATGACATATAAAACGAGAGAAAGCAAGTTTTTGTTGCTGCTGCTGGAGCTGACATTCTCCTAGAGGGTGTAATGTTAAGCACTAATGCAAAGAACCACACAGCAGAGGCCATTTGCTCTACACAATCTTTATTATGTGTAATACACAACTTTCAGAACGTGGTCTACTGGCCCCTTATTTGTTAGCCAGCTGCATGTAAACAGATGTCTGGGTAGCATTTTGGTAATATTTGAGATGTTAGTGACCCAATGGTGGCTGGTATAGGGGTTTGGACAAGGACACAGCCTATAAAAATGAAAATGATACAGCGCAGTTTTAAATCTCATTTTCTAAGAGTCATGGCAACATTTCTGAGGTGCAGAGGTTATTTATTTCCTTCAGATGAATGTGCCTAGAGCTTTAAAGAAAATATTGAGCATTTTCCAAGACCCACTTCTTATATACGTGGGTGAGAGGTGCCCTGGAAATACTGATGATGAGACCAACTCAATGAAGGGCCCAATTCTGTCATAGCACCTGACTCTATTTAAGCAGTTGGATTTGTTGTGACATAAAATCCTATTGATGACTGAGAGACACTTGCCAAGAGATAATAAAGATTAAAAGTGGAAGAGTGTTCATCTGCAATTACCTTAGCTGCTTTTAGTAACAAAAGAATGAATAATTTTGCATGCAAGTGAAGCTACGCAGAGATAAATTTGGCTTACAGCTTTATTTTTCTGTTAGGTCCCTGTACATTTTTCTTTTCAAAGTCTATTTTTCTGCTCGCTGTTTGAAAAGAGAGATCGAACATGACACAGAGTGAGCACATGGTAGTTTTAGGAGTAGTCTGACATGGTCTGTTTATCCTTTGATTGCAAAAGCACACCAGATAGAGCTCTCTCTCTAGTCCTCCTTCTGTAATTCCCTCCTTTTCTTGCTTTTTCCCCTCTTCTTGAAAATTACAATAGTAAAATTGCACAGGGGCTGAGAACTCCTTGGCCAAATTGTAATACAGGAGTAAGCTTTCTGTGCCAAGACATGAAAAACGAAACCTCAGAGGAAAGGATATAGGGAGTGAAGATGGGAGTGCTGATACGACCTTAACTCCAGTGTCATCCACAGCAATACTTTAATTTATTCAATCAATTTCAGGGCCCTTAGGCTGGGAAAGGATAACACGAGGATATTAAATCTGTCCCTCTCTCCAATCTGTCACTGGTGTGCCAGAGCACATTGATTCTTCTAGTCCTGCTTTTATTAACTGTCTCCTCAATGTGGTCTCTCAGTCTATCACACACTAACCTGCAATTGCTTGCTGCGTGCAGGACCCCTGGAAAACCTCGGGATTCTCTGCTGACCCCGTTTTTTAGCACTGTCAGTGCAGATGTGCTGACCTGCTCTTACTGTGTGCCATTCATCCCCACATACCTGGGAATTGCCATGGAAGACTAGACTGGAAGTCTATTTTGCCTTCTGCTGTCTCACAAACTAGTGATGGGTGCAGCAAAAAAGGTGTTCTGTACCTGATTGACTGTGCTGTAAATCCCACAGCATGAGGAATGGTGGTCTGAGGGGTGTTCCTCTCAGATCCCCATCAACGATGGTGTGTGGCCCGCAGGGTGGGAGTCAATCACCCTTGTATTGTGTCGGCAGCTTCGTTAGTCTAATTTCACGTGCCATCCCTGCAGACGGCGTTTCCAGCCTGCAGCAAATAGCTCAGAGCTGAGCAGACATTTCCCATTTTGACTAAAGTGTCAAAGCACCTAAAGCTGGCCTGTCCCTAAATTAACTCTGTGCTTAAGAGTATTATAAAAAGGGCTAAACTCATCCTTCCCCATAGCTTGCTTAGTATGGATTCAAGTCCTTTTTAAAGGCTGAGTCTACTTGTAAACATCCTGAGGATCAGTTTCCAAATGTACTAGTGGCTGGAGCTACTTGTGCAGCACAACCCGTGTGGCATCGTAAGGGAGAGACTGAGAAAGTCCCACCTATCTATCAACCTTGTCCTGGTGGCTTCGGCTGGCCCTGGTACTCCTGCAAAATCTGGAGAGAGGTTGTTTAAGGTTCCCATAATCACCTTCCCAGCTGCAGGAGCTGAATCCACTCGCAGCTTTGAAAATGTCAGCCTTTTGGCTTTTTCTCCATTACATTATCCATAGCCCCGGAGTGCTTTAGAGGTGGGCTCAGCATTTTAAACACTGCGAAGCTGGGCACTGGCAGCGGGTTTCTTTGAAAAGCTAGGAATTTTTACCATTATTGAAAAGTCTCTGTTGTAAAGACAGGTACTTTTCCCCTCTGTAGTCTGAGCACTTGAGACACCTCTCTTTCTTGATTTATTTGCCCATAAAATTCCAGGTGTTTTTGGCACTGTTTCTTTCCCCTGTAGCATGAGCAAATATTTAGTGACAAATCCTCACTTTAATTTAATTAATTATCTGCTAGGGCTGGAAGCCTTTGAAATAATGTCTGATTTTAATAGAGAGATCACAAACAAAACAAGCTTCCATTGCCTCCACTTCTTTCAAAGGTCTTTTACTCCATTTACTTTGAATCTGTTTTTAATTCCCTCTCCCTCACCTTCCAAGGATTTTCAGGTTTCTTTGTTCTCATCTGAGATGGAGAAGAATAGCTAATTGTGTTTCATTACCGTGTGCAATACGGTCTGATCCAGGGTAAGTTTCTCCCTCCCACAAATAAACAATGAAATAAAGTCCCTAACTCATCCAAGCGATTTTTCTTTTTAATGTCTGCATGCATAATTATTGACTTTGTCTGTTTGTGAAGATGAGGTTAGAAAGAAAGAAGCCATCTTGCTTTCCTGTACACATCCGAGCATGAATAACATACAGAGTGAGGAAAGGAAGTGGGCAAGAAACAGCTGACTAAAGGCTTCCTGAAACGATCCTGTTCCAGATGCAGACTCTTATTAGCTGCAGTTCTGGCCAGGGACCCTAAAGCAGCTGAGAAATTAAGATTTTTTTTTTAATTATTTGTTTTTCTAGAGAAGTCCCTACTGCCTGAGATTCTCATGAAGCTGAATCTCACTTTGATGATCTGTGATAGTCCTGATGTGTTCTGCTGCCCCTTACTTCTCTCCTGCTGCTGCAGCAGCAGCACTGGGACTGAGCAAATTAGCAAAATAAAAAGACTCCCAATTGTTTAATTAAAAATTAAATATGCATAGCGATGGAGGCTGGTGCTGAGTGTCCGGTCCCCTCTAGCTTACTGATACAAACACCCGTGTAATCACTTTGAAAGCAGAGCTGCGTAGGAAAAATACCAGAACAGCCAAACAGATGAAGGCCAGTTTAGGGCAGTGTCTGCTGGCTGATGGTGCCTTAAGCTTGAAATTAAAGCCCAGCATGACATTTGGTTATGGAGAATGCACATGTGCAGGACAAACACCCTCTCTGCCATGACCAGCTGTTGAAAAGTTGTAGCACTGTTTTTCATCAGTGGCAGCGATCCGTCCAGCTGCATTGTGTGTAATTCCATCCCGCCTGGCCGTGCCTTCCTGTTCTCCCCATTGCATTCCTGGCTCTGACAGTGAGGGTCTGGCACAGGTGAGCTGAAATTTCTGCTGCTTTATTCCCCAGGGTGAAGAATGGTGCTCGGTATTTACAGGCATCTTTTAGATAGGAACAGGAGGCTGTTCAGGGCACTGCGGACTTTCCAGATAGGGAAGTTGGTGGTGATCATAGCAAATCAATCTCTGGTGCATGAAATATCACTATAAACAGGGAATACATTTCTCATCCAGTCACTCTTTTTTCTGGGACAAACAGGCAGATCAGAAGTTCCAGGAAAACGAAATACATCTTGCAGAAGATAGATCGATGTTCTCGTTTATGGGGAAGAGCACAGTGCGGATTGTGTGCAGGTGTAAAGGGCTGACAGCTGCTATCAAATGCTTTCCAAATCCTATTAAAAACGTTGCACTGAAGCATTTGTGGGGAAGGCTCTGTGAGAAGAGGGATGAGGGAGCTAGAGAAAGGGAGGAATGTAGGTTTCATTGAGCAAGTTTTCTTATTATCACTCCTGAGAGCAGTGTGTGATATGTATGAAGATGTGGTAGATTGGTGTGTTAGTGAATATTAAGTGGGAAAAAACACTTTTGTAGGAAATGCTTTTAAGGCAGGATTTCAGTGACTGTGAGCATGGAAAGCACAGTCTTTGCAGAGTGCTGGTAACTAGTTAAATACGCAGGGAAAGGAAAGATGATCGGTCAGGACAGTAATCCGAAAACTGGGAGAACTCACTTTAAGAGTGTCATGGGAAAATCATTTAGCAGACCTCTAAGAATGATTAGGCGCTGTCTCTCTTCTTCACTCCTAAATCTGTTTGTTGGTTTGTCTCTTTTTTAATCTGAACCTCATTTTCCCGTACATGTAATAGGGGATATTAGCAGAGAGCCTTTTGAGACTAAATGTTTCAGCCATTAACACCAGACATAAGCATCCTGGCTGGAAGGACTGACAGCACTGGGTGGACAAATAGGTAAACAGGTAGCGGTGGACAGACAGAGACAAGCAGAAAGGCAAACAAATCGCTGTGTGCTGTACGGTTTGCTTTTATAGCTTATCTAAGACTCACTGTTGCGAGTCACTTTCTGAATTTCTGCTCTCATCAGGAAATGAGTTTGTGGTTTGGGGCACAGTCATGGGCACACCGACATTGAAAGGCTTGAGTGAAAATGGGTATTTGCCTGTTTGTGCTTCCTGGAAATCCCTTCCAAACTTGGTGACTCTCTCAAGTTAAATGGAGAATTGCAGCAATTGTTGCCATCAACTCATAGCAACATATACTTCTGAAGAAGTACGTTGCATGGGGGAATAGCACACCTCAGGTGGAAAAATAAGGGCTAAGATCTGTTTCTAGGCCTTAAAGCAAGATCAAAGTATATGGGATGGAAGAAAAAGGTATAGTGCCTGCAAATAACTTTGCAGGCACTGACTAGCACATATCCACAGTCTAGAACGTGTTCCTAATCGTCCCTTATCTGAGCAGTCGCAGCCCCAAATTGAATTGCCTAGTTAGGTCATTTCTGCATCTCCTAATCATGTGTGACATTAAACACTTATTCAATGAAACTCTTTTCTCCAGCACTAATTATTAAGCATGAAAAGTTGATATTGAGCGAGGCCATTGAGCCAAGACAATTCAATAACTAGCAGGGAGGAGAGATTATTTCAATAAAATAAGTTCGCTTGAGCCAGATGGAGTTCCCAGGATGCACTGGGACAATATGACACATGAAATTGTCCTCTGGCTTGTGTTGACAACTATGCTATTAAAAAGCCATCAACGAACTGGAGTGAGGAGTTGCAAGAAAGGACACAATGAGGGGGAAATTGAGGGCATTTTAGACAAAACATAGGTAGGTGGTGAATATAAAATGCAGCAAGGCATGGCTGGGAGACTCCAAATTCCTCGGCAATCCTCGGTGATAGAGACCAAAGAAAACTGCTGCATTTCTACAGGATTAACAGGCAGCCATTGTGTGACCTGCCCCTGCGCAGTGGGACAGGCCTGTCCACCCAGTGAATTTCCAGCTAAAAGAGCGCTGCATCCCACCCCCCAGTTTCAGAAAGAAATGCTTTGTGTTTGAGCTGGGAAAAACCTCCGAGTAAATCGGTCCTCCCTTTAGATGTGGAGGCTGTCCTGAAGCTGTAGCTGGAAGACCAGCGCCAATATCTACCATTTGAGACCCCCACACTGGTCCTGCTTGGTCTGCAGAGAGACACCCAGGGATGTTCATGCACTAACAGACATGGTCATAAAAACAGAAAGCACGCTTGGAAACCAAACTCCTTCTGCTACCTTCTCCTCCTCCTTTTCTCTCCTCTTTTAGATTTGCTTCCTTCCCTTTCATTTTCTTCATATTTTTCTTGTTTCAAATGCTTTGCCTTGTCCTGTTTTTCCCCCTCTCCATTACTAACCTGACCCTGAGAGGTCCAGTTTATAACCAGGACTGCTCAGAGCCAACACCTCCATGTCCTTACTTTTTTCTCCATACTTCATGGGACCCGTGCCTTGTGTTCTCTGTCCGGGGATGCTGCTAACGGCCTCTTCAGGGAAGGAAATGCCATCCTATAACAAGTCGGGTGGTATATGACATCCAATTATCCAAACAGAATATAATGTAATTTCACCCATGGGCAGCGCTGAAAGAATTGAATTTCCTCGGAGTGTGATGTATGAAGCCGCTTCTGCTATCTCTGTTTGCTGAGCCTCTTGCTTCATTCCTAGCTCCCCGGCAAATCTCTAAAGCTCAGAAGACGCTGGAGCACAGTATGTTTCACAGCTGAGGAACCAAGATAAACCAGAGACATAGCAGCTTGTTGTTTAAATCCCAGGGCAAACAGAGGCAAATTAATGGGTCTATCTATATCCCTCCCTTTCACGCTTCTGTTTGTCTTTTCCTTTCTTGTTTTCTCTCCTCTTTCCCTTTTCCTTTGTTCTCTTCCTTCTTTGTTTCTTGTTATGATAAACATGATTCAGGCCACAGTGGCATTCAGCCTTAGAGGCTTTGCTTTGCAGTGGGGGAATGGCTTAGGACAAGATAGGACAGTTCAGGGGATTTAGCAACTTTTATTTAACCTGCTTTTCCCATGTGCTGGTCAGGAATGAGAATGGAGCTGTGCTGAGAAGGGAAGGGCCAGCAAAGGTGCTGGGACTTTTCCAGTCTTACATCTCACAGATTTTGGATAATATTCTTAAATAACTTCATACCTGCCCTCCAGAGAGGAAATCTATAGCATTCCTGACTGACCCTGGTGTAGGACAGAAGTTCAAAGGTATGGAGGCATCTATAGAAAGAGAAACACATCTAGCAAAATGTACAAAGCACTATGACTAGGAAGGAGTCGCTCAGCCCTTTGGATGCCTATTGGGGTCTTGCAGCATGAGTGTCTGCATCATCAAGTGCCAACAGCCCACAGTAACTCTGGCCTCATGTTTTAGCTCTGGCTGGTGGATGCAGGAGCCTGTTGTGCAGCCTCTGAGCACTTGCACCATGTTTCTGCCTGCACTGAGCATCACATTGCTGCTCCCAGCAGCACCAGCGCTGCCCAGCACAGGCAGGAAACATGGAAGGAAAAGCTGTGTTAATCCTTCTGGGCTGGACTGTGGTGCAGCCTTTAATTGTAGGATCACACACCATCTCCTGCATCATGCAACACATCAAACAGCACGCTCCGCCAACTCCAGCTGTGTTCTCCTAAGCTGCTGCCTTCATGTTTATTTAAAAGAGCTGACTGTGAACTTGTTTAAAAGCACATCCAATGGAAAATGACAGCAAATGGTGCTAAGAGCAATTGTGCGGATCCCAAAGGCCTGAATGTAAGGGAAACCCCTTTCCTATGGGAACAGCATGGGGAGGATTGAGGAGAGCCAGTCCTGCCAGCCCTTTTTATCTTTCTCCTCTCCTGCTCTCCTCTGCCTTTCTCCTTGCTGCTTAAGGTAAATACCAACCAGTTGCTGGAGGCGTCTTTGGCTCTCTGAAGTGGTGGTGCCTATTTGATCTGCCATTTGAAAGGACGCTGTAGCGGTTTGGCACCTGTATGTCTTTGCTGCTTCCTTGCTGTGCCTTTGTCAGGGGTGTAATTTAGGACTAATTAGTTCTCAGCTCTCAGGCCTCACAAAGGAGCATCAGCACCTGGTGGAATCTATTTGCTAAAGCCTTTATGAAATGGGAACACATCACTCTTTCATCTTATTGCACAAATAATTAGAATATCTTAAGCCAAAGTCCCCTGGGATGCAGTTTGTGCTTAAAACACTTATCTTCAGTGACCAGCTACTTTGGCATCCAGAGTACAGAAGAGCTGGAGGGGGCGAGACCTCTTGCCTGTAGATGCCCCCAGCCTTTCCTTTGTATCCCCGTGGGTTCCAACCCTTTCTAAGAAGCTGTATTCAGAATTGTGCCTCTCCTAGAGAGCAGCTGAAATGAAGGGTGACATATAGGCTTGGAAGAGCTGGGATGCTCAGTGCCACTATCTTTGGCTCTGCGGTGCCTCAGCAGCTTTAAAGCCAGCGGAGTTCACGTGAAAAGTAACACCACCTCGGTCAAGTGGTTCTGTGTGTTGCAAGGTTGAGTCCCATTTACATCCATAAAGATCAAGATCTCCGAGATCTTTTATTTTTTGTCTGTGACATCTTGTTACAGACAGACCCGAAATGTTTCACGTCTTTGGGATTTCAACCTTCCGCAGTCCATCAGTTGTCAGTAATGTGATCCCCTCACGCATATTCAATTGCTGCCTTGGGTGATAATTTCCCTGCTTTTAATGTATTTGTACATTGAGGTTGAGTTACAGTTGCTGTGGGAACCATAACTCTGAGTTTTATGATTCAGAAAGAAGAAAAGGAGTATATTTATATACTTTCTTTATTTTGCTTATGATGCAATGGAAGAAGAAAGAGAAACAAACTTCTAAAGAGAAAGCATAACATCAGATACTGATCTATTTATTTTTCCTCTTGCGAAGTTCCCCTAACAGGCAGAATCCTTGCAATAAAAAGTGAAAAATGATGAACTAGGAAGCAGACATAGAAAGCAGCAGATAGCTGTGAGGTTAAATTAAGTTGTTGAGAGATAAAATGCTTGCATTTACCAGTCATAGATCGCAACATGCTAGGAACCTTTGTACAAAACCAGCCGGTAACCTGAGGCACTGAGATGGGCAGAGTGCAGAACTTACTGTGGGCAATTCGAATAATTCTGCTGCTGTTGTCCAGGGGAGTATGTAGGGAAACAAAGCAGACACCGAAAAGCGCATGGGGGAGACTTAAAATCTGTTTATGGTGACTCTCCCACTGCCCTGGGGGAGCACATGGGTTTGTGAATTTAAAGCAGAAAGGTTTGTTCCTCACACACTCAGAGGAACCGCAAATGCTTGTAGGAGGCTCGAGCAGAAATCTGCATTACACTCTCTTTTTCCATCTCTCAGAATGAGGAATCTGGTTTTGATCTTCTACTGGTGTTGAGTCAGAAGGAATTTTCTTCAGGTTAATGGCCTTAGATGGCATAAACAAGGAGTAACGGGGGAGAAGCAGGTTGTGCAGTGTATGACACGGCGTTTCACTTCCCAGCAACAGCCAGCACTGCGTCCTGCTCACAGGCTAATACGATGTAAGATGCTAAAGCACATTCTGTGTATACCAGTGCCTTTCTAACATGGCTGCTTCTGAGGATGCCACAAAGTTATCTTTTTTTCAATTTATCTGTAATTTAGAAAAATAGGAAGCCTTTCCCTCTCGCAGCCCACAGCCACTCTTTCCCTGGTCACACTGCCTACTCTGGTTTAATTTGTTATTGATTTTTACTGAGGAGGTGCCCGTAACGGAAGTAAAGCAACCCAAATCACAAATCACTTTTGAAAATTGTGACCAGCCTCTGACCAGCCTGCAAAGAGGATCATTTAAAATGACTGAAAAAGGAAAATCAATCGAGCACCTTCAGAAAGTGTTTGGGTGCACAAAAACAAAAAGCAAACATTAGCAATACTAAAATCAGATTCTTTCAAAAGCTTCAGTTGGTCTCCTCTGTAACAAGTAGCTTTGTTTCCTGAACACAGAGCAAGGATTTATCTCCACAGCAGACAGTGATGGCTGAGGTGGAGTCACTCTAGTGTGCCAGAAAAATAACGTGTGTTTCTAACATTGTTTTGCACTCTGAAGCTCACAAAAGTCTGAATGGCCTTCAGAACGATAAATCTAGAGAGCAAGTTATGGATTTAACATTTTGGCTCCTGGATAGCTGCTATGAGAGGGATATTAAATGAGCACTCTGGTGGATCAATGGCTTCTCAAGACACATGTGTCCCTGCTGGGTTAGGCTCCGACCCCGCTGGGGTCACTGGCAGCCCCATGCACTCGCCCCAGGGCCAGCTCCAGCCCCTCTTGGGTCAAGCATCGTTTGGGTGATGTATTCGCAGGGCTGCTATTTTCCAGGGAGCACAGCACGTGGGTATTTACAGCTGTAACCTCAGAGCAGCCTCGGGAAGCAGTGAAGCGTTAGCACAGCCGTGGGAATCAGACACACGCAGGCACTTAGTGACTTACCTGGTGCAGCCCAATGTCTCACTCAGCACTTACTGTCAAAGTCCTCAGTGGGTATAAACTGCTATAAATCCATCAGATCACTGGCAACAGACTGACTGCACTGATCTACACCATAAGAGCTGGTATTTTGGAAGTGGTGGTCTCAGATGGGGTCAAAGCCAGACGATGTATGATGACAGAGCAGGTTGCTCCAGGGACAGAAGTCCAGCAAGATCTCTCCATCTCCTCTGGTATGGCATGAGCAAGGTTTGGCCAGGCCGTTTCTGTTCCTGCCTGTTGAATGTGCTAGTTCTGCATTTCCCTTAAATCAATTAAGGCCACAGCTAATATTTGATTTCAGTGAAACGTGAAAGGAAAGGAAACTACTTCTCCTTCGTGACTGAGGGTGGGCTGGCTGTGAGTTGGAGTAAAGAAGACGGGGAGAGACCTGGGGAAGCAGCTCTCACATTTTGTGGATGAAGTGGCATGAATATGTATGAGACTGTAATTGGCTCCCACACATAACCAAGGTGCCTGAAGGCCCAGGCATCCTGGCTAATTGTTGTAGACAATTAATAACTTAGATTCTGCTAATTCCATATCGTGCTGTGCAACTCATTACAGGAGCAGAGAGTGAGATTCTCTGCAAAAGCTGGTTGGAGATTGGGAGCGTTTGGGGACCCAGGCTCAGGGGCAGAGAAGGTCATAACTGGGCTGGCACCATCCTTGGCTCAAACACCAAGGAAGAATCATCATAAATCACAACCACAGCAGGAGACAGTGATGCTTGGTTTGTCAGCCTTTGGCTGAGTTCTGGAGTCACAGGGAGGGAGAGCTGCTCTCTGGAAAAAGGAGCTGGATAATGAGTGTAGCAAAGCACAGAGCAGATCAAACTACATCCCTGTCCTGTGACCCGGCTTACACATAGACCCTTCTTGTGATGATCTGAATCCAATAAGTCAAAAATGTGAGTACACTCCATCGTGTCCCACGCACAGGGATATCCTGCAAACTGGATGACTCGTGGTGGTTTGTGATATCTGAAGCCCACTTGAGGCTTTCATGATAACCTGCCACTAAAACCAAATCTCCTTGAGAGGAAACACTAGGAGGGGGATGTGGCAGCTTCCCAATTTGCTCTCTGTTGTAGGGCCTGGAATAGATGCAGGCAGTGTACAGGGCATAAGCGATATCTCCCTGTGCGCCCTGCGAAAAGCTGGTACCACTCTCAAGCCAGACTGTTTTATAAGTAGTCTGAGCAGTGATGGACCCTGGGTTTCAGAGCCTAATAAAGCTCTCTTTCGCTGGGTTTAATGCACTTGTCACAGCAGCATCCATCAAAAGCAAACACCTGAGAGAGTGCGGCTCCCTGGTGCTTGAGCGCCCAGGAAATGGATTGTGCTCCAAGCCAAGACTTTGCAGGCAGCATGGAGCATGTTATGTCTGGAAACAACTGATTTCTTTTTATGGTGTTCAAACTTTTTAATCCCCTTACCTCTTTCCTTCACTCCTTTTCTCTTTTGTGTATTCTCCTTCCTGTGCCCTCATATTTCTCTGCTTTTTCACTTCCCTTCCTGCCCTTTTGGACAGCCTGACCACAGCAGAAGAGATTCTACAAGACCACAGTCCTGTCTCTGGGGGCTGAAAGGGGCTCAGCATCCCACAGATTGATGCCTGAGCTTGGATTACAAGGGGGAGCCCGGGAGGGATCCTGGATGTCCTGGTTTGGGGCAGAATCATGTGAGCTACATTGGATGGTTATAGAGATCTAAATAACTCCAATTCTAAAATGTAACTGCAGGGAAAAATGCGAAATAATCATAAATGAATGAATGTAACTGCTGATGGGCACTGGTGGAACTTTAATCTCTGGATCTTACTAAAGGAAACATGTCCATGCCACCCACCAGCTCTGGCCATTCTCATTGCTTTGCCATCTGTTGCAGGATGGCTGGATGGACAACATTTCCATAATTTGCAGAATGTCCTCATGCGAAGCACAGTAAGAAGGCTGCTGATAGTTTCTGGTCTTCTGGCTCCGAGGAGACAAAGCTGGGCTTTCGCTGTAAGGAGGAGATCCAGACTACTTCACGTGTAACTCTTTCTCTTTTGAGTCTCAGAATTTGCACAACTTTTCCAGAATTTTATGAAACTCCCCTCATCTTTCCTCAGGGACAATGAATTTCCAAAACATCCCATGAACTGCAACTTCAACAAAACAATTCTCTGCCAGCACCTGAGGCAAGTCTGGGAAGCAAAATAAACAAGTAAAATCCAAGCCACACACACTGCTAGAGCTTAATGCAAATAAATCACAGAACTATTCAGTTCTAAATCTCTCTCTTCGTCTTCCTGTCTTTCATGCTGTCTGTTTCTTGACTAAGAATATTTTATCAATCTGCCAATCTGGGTTTAGGTACAGTTTAGATTTTTCCTATGGCTATGTTTTGTCTGTCTGCCTGCCTGTTTATACTTCTCACTTCACCTTTATACTAATAACTCTGTGTTGGTAAACAGGGGCATACCACGAAAAGCAACTGCAAAAGCTATTTCTCCAGCCCCAGCTCCCAAAGGACACTCTTCTGTTTGAAAGAGCAGGGGCTCTTTCTCAGCAATGGTTCCAGTTCTCAGCTACAGCCTCCTCTGGAGGCCACTTCCACACTGGAGGCAGCACGGCTGGATCTGTGCCTGCTGCAGTGACACAAATCCGGTGACACTGGTACAAAGGGCCCTAGTGAATGATCCGGAGCCGCCACAACAGGCAGAACTGGCCTGTCGGAACTTGAAGCCACCCTCTTTGGCAAAATTAACCCACATCTCCTGTCTGTTGGGCTGCAGTGCTCACACACACACGTGGACCCTTTTCTTGCTCTCTCAGAACCAGACCAGTCGTTGGCTTCCTCACCCATGGGGTGGAACAGCCTTTCTCCCCCATCAGCAGTTCAAGCAGGCTGCTGCTCAAGTGGAAATGTCTGCACAAAGCCAAATACAAAGCTTCACTGAGAATAGGTGGAGGGTTTAGATTGTGCTTCTTGTTTGCTCGGGGTATGAAAACAGCACAAGCTTTTATTCTGTTTCATCATCTAAGGCAGGATGCTTTTCTTGGCTGGAAAAGGTGGAAGGACCCAGACATGAAAGAGACACTTAGCTGCTTAGCTTCCCAATATAAGTAGCTGTTACTGAGATAACTCTGTGTGTGCTATTTTATAGGGAGCACAAAAGATGTATTTGCCAAGTAGATACCATATAGAGCTCCCTACTACTGGGTATTTGAATGACAGGGGATGAGTCATGTGCTCCACTGCTAGGAACGGCCCAGCCTTTCTGAGGTCAAAATGGAATGGGATTGATTTATAGCAGCTATGAGTTTGGTCTGTGTTTTCCCCCCACGGTAATTTTTTTTTCCACAGTGGTAACATTAACAGGAAAAATACCTGATATATGATAAATGTGTGGAATTGGAATATCATCTTCTCTTGCATAAATCATTAGGCCAGAATGTGCCCTGCATTTGTTACGTGCACACCGCAACTTTTCCCACATACTGTTCACAGCGATTTACACCAGGAGAGGAAGGTTTGATTTTGAGGAATCCTGTTGTTTGCGATGAATTTCTGACCTAGAACCTTCCTAGGAATTTTCTGGTTTGTAGGAATTTTTTGCTTTCTGGTAATCTTCTGACCCATAATCACTTCTGCAAGCTTTCCTGGTTGTCTGGTAGTTGAAGGGATTGGTAACACTTGCTAGTGTTCCCAAAGCGGTAGTAGGTACACACCTCGTTTCAGTGTGTGAATGGGTTTGTTTGATTTCTTGTCCTCCTCCTCTTTTTTTTTTCTAAATTTTCTGATTCTTATTCTGTTCTGGCTTCCTGGAGCAGACATTTCTCCCACCTGATTCTCAGAAGCACTTTTATACTGACACTGCCAATGTGCAAAACCTTCTGATTGTCCCCACTGCACAGCTGGTGGGGAACGAGTTAGAAAGGATGCTTTGCTTAAGCGTATTTTATTTTTATTACTTTGAAAAGGAGTATCTGAAACCCCAAATATTTCAGCTTAAACTAACATATTTTGGTTCCAGACAGTGCCTCTTAAAGATTTGTGTTTCCAGCGAAGAGCCGAAATTTTCTGCTGGTACAGTGGAGTATTTTTTGAGAAACTCTTTATTCCTGTTTATGTATTTGGAAACAAATGGCCAGCTGTGAAAAGCTTTGAGCACTCACAAATTCTGTTACAGGTAACGGGAGCTTCAGGTCTGATGCTTAGGAGTTTAAATATGGATTTGAACACCTACCTTTTGGCATCTGGATTTGAACATCTTGGCTTTCTATTACTGGAATGCCCTGACTTTTCCCCTGTGTGACTGCTTCTCCTTGCGGTGCGTTCCTCCTTTGGGATGTTTCCTTCATCAGAGACATAATGTCTGAAATGCATCAGGACACAGATTGCTCCGAGTCATTTCTGTCTGTGACACAGAGCAGCTGAGGGGACCCGAGGCCTCTGCTACATGAAGGTCAGGCAGCTGCTGGGGCATTGCTGGCAGGGAAAACGCAGCTGAAGAGCTCAATTAACAGCTCTTCCTCCATGGTGTCGGGGGGGCTCAGGGGACTGGTAATGGAATATGGCACTCTCTGCCTCTGCTTTACCAGTTAATATTCTCCCTGGTGGGTAATATGTGAAGGCTAGCGCCAGCTGACTGTGATTTTTGGCCTCTGACGTGACCTTGTGGAGTGAACTTAGCTGTAAATGCCAGATTCAGCAGCCTTCCTCCAGTGCTGCACATGGAAGAGAGCGCGGCTGGATGCGGAGGGAGGAGGAATGTGCGGGTGGAGAGGGCAGCTTTGAAGGGGCAAGTTTAGAAACCACCAATTTACCCTTCGAGTTCACTAACGCCGCAGTGAGTGAGGTGGAAGCAGCCGAAAAGGACAAATAAATGGCACCCCAAACCCTTCGCGCCAGCAGGCTGGAAGAAAATCTATAGTAAAAGTTCACCTATTATGTCCCACCTTCTATGTTCAACTAACTCCTACTATGATCCGTGTTGTAGAATCTATTTAGGGACAGCTCTTTAACTAGACAGCAGGTAAAATAGTATTAGATGCTCTACAGGTGGACGTGAAAAAGAAGAGTTGAACATCTGCAGAAAAGTTTCTACAGACTCTGAGGCTCAAGGAGGGAACCAGCTCTATGAAAAACCACAAAGGAGACACAAGGCCAAAGATGACCTATGGAATAGGAATGGGAATAGGAATGGGAATAGGAATAGGAATAGGAATAGGAATAGGAATAGGAATAGGAATAGGAAAGGTTGAGCAGCATCTGCTAGAGGAAGACCATTAAGAACAGGGCAACCTTCCCAGTCCATCGGTCCCTGCAGGGAGACAGCTGCTGCATTTGTTCTGCTGACGTCCACCTCAGAGTGGCCTATAATGTATAACCTCACCAGGAGGCACAGAAACGGCCTCATCTCTCTCCCCTCCTCTGTGTCCTCTGATGAGAATACTGAAATAGGGAAGGGATATCACATTCAAGGTCACATAGTGAGGCAGTGGCAAAGGTAGCTGGGGACGAGCCTCAGGGCTCCTCGGGTCCCTGGCCTGCATCCACTGTGCATTCACTGGCACCAAGCAGCTCTGCAAATCCCACATTCATTACAATACAGTAAAGCTACAAAGCTTTGCTGCATGGGTCCTTCTTTTGTTTTTACAATGTCTCTCAAAAACCCAAGGCTGATTTGCATTTTAAAACCACCAGTTACAGCTCAGAAAAATGCTATTCAGTAGTTACTGGAGCTCAGGAGTAAAGATTCTCTCAGTTGTTCTCTCCCAGTTCTTTTGCCTGAAATATGTTTTTGTCCAAATTGCACCATAGTTATTGCTAATGTTTATGCCATGAATATTCATGGCACCCTGGGGCTTCATGACTCTGGTGGAAAGGCGAGCACAGGAGGCATGGCAGCCCTGGTGCTCCTCCACTCCACCCAGAGCGGGCAGAGCCATCAGGGTGAGCAGGCTTGTTTGGGTAGGATGTGAGCTGTGGGATACGAACGCTGTCTGGAAGCCTTTGGGGAATGCTGGTGAAACTCCATTAAACAGCACACTGAGGCCTTTTGAACAAACAACTTCCATGAAACCATTAGCTTCACTTAATTGCAAGGAAAAGGCCCCACACGCAGCAGGGGTTTAGAACACACTCTCTCTTTACATCTGTTTCTTTCTCTCATGCAATCTGCAGATACAGCTCCCCTTCCCAGAGAGCTTCAGGACTGCAAAAACTCTTCCTGCCCTCAAAAGTGTAGGATTGTACCTGTCAGCAGTGGCGATTTAGGCTTCCATGTGCAAATTTATGCTGTTGGTTGAATGCAAAAAAGCCTCCTACCCCTCCCGTGCTGCCCCGTGCCCCTGTGCCCGGGCAGAGCCAGCTGCCCACAGCCGCCCTCTGCCCGCGCCAGATCGGCTCCAGGGTCACGCATCCCTTCCACGGAGGTGGCCGACAGCTTCCAGCCTCACTGCTGTTCAAATGGTGCCATCTGGCTCTCGTGAAATATATGAGAAATGTAATCCAATAAAAGAAGGGGCTGGCTGGCTGCATGCCTTCACCTCCGAGCTCTTTGGGGACGGGATTGTTTCTGCATCTGGGAAATGTTTAACATAATTTTTAAGTACTAGTGGTGCCTGAGTAAGAAATAATAAGCTGGTGGTTTGAATTCAGGCCTGAGTCAGTGGTAGCTGGAAGCTGTTTTGCTTGATCAGGTCGGGGCTGAGGTTTATAAATACACAGCACATAGAAACAGCTCGCGATGTTAGTTTTGTGGACAGATAGGAAATACCCCTTTCCTTGATGTGCTGTCAAGCAGGATGTCTGGGTTAGGGAAGACAAGGAGGAAAGGTCTGAGTTGTCTGACAGGAAGACAGAAGGAAACAAAAAGCACAACTTCAAAAAGGCTGAGAGGGATGTTTCTAAACAGAGCATTTTGTCCGCACTCCCCATTCTCATGAAAATATGCTTTATCTGCAGCTCAGTATCCTTTAGGGATTGCCCTTTCTTCTGGGTTTCTCCATTATTTTCTCTCCACATGATTAATCTTACTGGTGTATTCCAACAGCCTTGCTTTGAGCCCTGGCTAACAGCAAACATTGGAGAAAGCTGCTCAAACAGGAAGGGTCTGAACTCACAGAGCCTGATTCTGTTCTCAGCTGTGTCACCATAAAGCCCAGTGACTCCGAAGCAGTTACTCTGCAGTGACACTTGTGTAGCTGAGATCAGCTTTACTCCTTTTTCATGCACCCGCAATCTTGTACTCACTCATGCAGTGTCACCCTTCCATCCAGATGCTTCTAACAGCCAAGCACACACATTCATTTACACAAACTCCAGCAGCCTCCCGTGTTCTCCAGGGACACGCTGGCAGACTCTGCCTGCACTCATGCATACACACTCGCATGTACGCATTTCACCTTCCCGAGCCCAGCTCCCAAGCTCCCAAGCCAGCGATGGTGCTTAATAGAAGTTCAGTGCTCAGTGGTTACCCAGCCCTCTCCGCTGTACGGCTTGCTGTCTGGTACAAACTTGAAAGCCTTGCAGGCAATCAGGCAGTAATAGACCTTGTGGAAGCTGAATGTCCCCCAGCTAAAATTTACAAGTCTTAAGAGAGCCTGCCTGGAATTATTTAACGCTTTAGTAATGAGCACCTGAACAGGAAAGATTGCTTGGGTAGTTTTATTCTGCATAGATGAGCAGTCAGAATTTCAAAGAGGGGCCATAAATATAAGCAAGCGGGATAGCCGATGGTACCTGATTTTGGCACGGGAGGCAGCCGTGCTGAGGCTGTGAGAAGGCTAGAGAGCATAAAAAAAGGGGAAGATGTTTTCCTTCAGCTTCCCAACTCCAAAAGGCATCTTTTAGCCCGTAATGGCTTCAGGTGCAGCAGCAATCCTTTTGCTGCTGGTTTGTGACTGTGCCTCTGTGAGTGTGGCCAGGCATGTGTGAATAGGCAGCTCACTAACGAAGACTGCAGTACTGTGCTAATGTCTCTTGGTGTCACGCGTGTGTTTGTGTACCTGTGTGGTTAATGAGGACACCGGCAGTGTGCAGCACATCAGGCTGTGTGCTGTTTGTCTGTGTACGTGTGGGGTTAATAAAAGCCACAAATAACGCTAGTCTGCAGTAAAGCGTTGAAACCTTTCTGTACAGGTACATGCAAGTGATGTAGGTACAGCTTGACGCAGTTTGTATTTATGTGCATGGGTATTGCTGCTCATGTAGACAGTTCTAACCTGCACCTGAGTAGAACATGTTCAGTGTTGCTGGTTTAAACTAGTAATGAACTATTTATTCATTTTGGCAACACACATGCTGTGTTGTTGAACACTTCTGTGGGGCCTGAGGGAAGGAAATCACAGCAGTCAGAGGCTGATGCTCTCTGAGCACAGAGGGGCAGGGAAGGAAATGTTAAGCCAGGTATGAAGATTTCCACTGTGCACCATCCTGCCCCATCCATCCCCAAACATCTGAAATGTTTTATTTCCTTCCAATGCAGAATGAAAAGAGACTGAAATCACAGAAGTTGCCACAGAGCAGAACCATCAACCCCCCAGTCACCCTTCTCATCCAGGTGACCATTCCATTACAAGGCTTTTTGAGTGCTGTGCAGACCCCTGTGCGTTCATGAAGTGATATTTAACAAATGTGGCAGTCTGAGTGTCTCTGTATTGACAGGGAAAGGCACATTCTTCATGGATATACTGTAGGTGCTAACACAGCAAGAGAAACTTCTAGTTCAACTAAGCGCTAGCGTCGCTCTGGGGCATGTGTGTGGCAACGGAAGGTGCCATGTCTGTTGATGCTGTCAGAAAACCATGCACAACTTTTAAAATCTAAAGCTGTCAAGTTGATGTACTTCTGCATGTACTTCACGGTTCATCCGTGAGCAGGTGCGTCAGCATCATTTTGTGTCTGTTTGCCCATGTGTGCATCGCAGGACTCAGTGCACAGCATGCATGCATGCAGAGGGGAGCGGGGGGCTGATAATGGACTCACACGTGCGTGCCTGTGAGCTGTTGGAAATGCTGCTGAGAACGGCGATATTGTCTGAGTGCTCGTACGCAGCACTGACGGAGCACTCCCTGCAGTTTGCTGGGCTCTGCTGTGTGATGGATTGAGCGCTGTCCTTCACATCAGTGTGGGCTCCGCTTACATCACTGGCAAAGTTAGAAAAAGCCATTTTTCTCCTTATTGTACACTTGCAGTTTTCAACAAAATTGCTGACCCCTCACCATCACCTTCTCTGCAGAAACCTCCATCACTGGCAGAAATGCACAAAGCTGGTGGAATGCAATTTCACTTCAGCAGCCTCATTAAATTTGCATTCCTTGGAGCCCCACAAGGAAGGTGATGGTCTGGCTTTGTCTGCGTGGCTTCCTGTTCACTTTGGGTGATGCATCAGACAGAACGCAATGGCTCTGACACAGCCGCCTGCTTGGAGACAGGCTCAGGTGATGGGCCTGTTTTACTGTGCTGCTCTCTACTTGTTATTGACTTGACAAATCTATCTAAAAACTGGGGTGGGGGATATTTTTCCTAGGCAGCACCAACACGCAAATAAACAAGAATATTGAGAAAAACATGCTTAGGTAACCTCTAAAATGCAGGCTGATTAACAGCCATTCACATCAGGTAGTTGTTCAGCAATTTGCTGACATAATCCCACTCCTGCAGGAGTCCATATCGTAGTAACAGGTCACCCCAGTAAACAGGCCAAGGATGGGGGAAATGTTCTCTCCCTGCCCCTAAAAGCAAAGTGAGTCACAGAAGAGCACACAATAAATAAATGCAAGACTGCTGTAGCCAGCAGTCATTAGAGACCTCCTGTCAACACTAAGCAAAGCCCCTGTACTCAGGGATGTCTTTATCATAAACAGGACTCCTTTGACTCCCGAAAGCCAAGGCAAGGGTCTGTGGTCAGGTTAGGTGACCAGCAGTGCAGAATGCCTAGCTGCATAAGAACCAAGCGTGAAAATAAAAAAACATTTTCTCTACCACCGTAGTAAATAGCCTTGCCACGTCCCATTTAATGACTCCTACTTAATTCACGGATTGTTGGTGCATAGCTCTACCACTGAATGCATATAGGTATCTTCTATAAGGAGCATTTACCTAGCAGTGAGAGTACCAGCAAAAAAAACAGATGAGTCCTTCCCAGAGCACTGGCTCTTAAACCGGGGTGGACCTGCAGCACTGGCCGGTTGCTACAAAAGTTTCTGGCAGTTTCCGCTCCAATATCCGCCTGGTCCCGGGGTGGTGGTGGCCCCTGCCCTGGGAGGGCCGGATTCCCACCCGCCCCTAATGCGCAGCTCGTTCCACAGGGCAATCCCGTTGGAGTCCAAGTGCACCCTGAGCTCCCGTAACCTGCCCTCTCCGGTACAGGCACCGCGGACCGTTCCCAAACGCCCCGCTGCCGCTCCCGTACGCCCGGTAGAAGCAGCGCCCCCTTCCCCGGGGCCGGGCCGCCTTCCCAGCGCCGCCGCACCGGGGGCCGGCGCGGGCGGGGGCCGCGCACGGGGCAGGGTTTATAGCGCGGCCGCAGCGCNCACCCACCCACCACCTCCGCCCCCGGGGGCCGGCGGGCCGAGCTAGTAGTCGGTTGCAGAGCACGGGGGAGCGGCATTAAAAGGCGGAGGCGGCGGCTCGGCGGGCTGGCACCGGGCTGCGGGGAGGGGGACCGGCCGGTGCTGGGCGGGGGGACGCGGCGCTGCAGGGCGGGTATCAGCCCCGCGGTACCCGGCTCTGCCCCGGCGTCGCTGCGAGCTCACGGCTGCTGCCACCCGGTCGAGCGGAGGTGAGTGCTGCGCTCCGGGAGCGGGTGTGGGGCTGCGGGGCACAGCCATGGCCCGGGGTACCGGCCCCCGGGCGCTCGGCTCTGCCTGGAAGGTGCCCCGGGGGGTAGGTCGGGCTGCCGGGTCCTGCTGTGGCAGGCAGCGGGCAGAGCAGAGCACAGCTCGAAATCGCCCCCCTTCTCCCCGCTTCTCAGTTTACTTTTTTTTTTTTTTTTTAATCCCTCCACCCCTTCNCACCTCTTCCACTCTCCCAGCCCTCCCCCTTTTGTTTTGTTTTGGTTTTTTTTGCTGCGAATCCAACAGATAGATCTCTCAGTTATGTGTTTAGCCAACTCTCCCTGGAAGCTCTGGAGAGTTCATGAATATGCACGGAGGAGAGCGTTTCCCGGGGAGGCTGCCGCTATAATAAGCTGATTGAGCTGTGCCTGCACCAGGGCTGTTCTCCTGAGGGAAGTGTTGGACGCCAGAACTGAGCAGCTTTGTGTCCCCGACTTCACGGAGGGTTGGCCTTCCTCCCTGAGGAGGAGGAGAGCCAGTGGAGGCCTTCACCACGCTCAAGGATCTTAGCAGGTCCAGCCAGGCAGGATTCTCATCTCTGACAATGGCTGGTATCAGATGCTTGTCTAGAAGATGTAAAGAGAATCCCGTACCTGGCATATGTAAGGTAACAGTCCTGTTTTATACTGGCTTGTGTAGAAAATGACTTTTCCTGCCTAAAAAACACAGGTAACTTAGTAAGGGTATTACATTGCTTAGCAACAGTCCTAATTGCAGCCCAGTTCTGGGCCCTTAGTGTTCTAGGTGGTCTCCAGAGATGTGCCAGCAAAACAGCCTATGTCCCGGAGAAAATGAACTCTCTAATGTTCTCTCCTGTTTGGTGATGTGACAACCAAACCAAAAGAGTAGGGCTGGTTGCCACTGCCCAGGTATTTGAAAGCCCTTGAGAGGGGTGGGAGCTGCTGGGAGCTGAGTGTAGCTGAAAATCTCTGGGATAGACGGAGTAAGGTGAAGGTGGTAGGTTCCTCGGGCATGTGTAGGACCTTGCATTTGCCTTGCTGCTGCATCCCGCGTCGCTTGCACTTTTGTGCACAGGCACAGCAGAGTCCTGGTTAGCAACCAGAGCTTATGCAATTATTAGGATAGTATTTTGACAGCTGTGCTGAGACTGTTAGGGTTTAATGTAGTATGCAAGTAAATAAGTTCCTTTAAAACAAGGCTGATGCATACCCTGCTCTGCGGCTGCAAGGCATGGCTCAAGTTAAGTGGGATGAAGGCTTGTGTATTGGAAGAGAAGTACTTTTACAGTTCAAATGACAGAATAAACACACAGACTTTTTGCTCACAAAGCTGTGTGCTGATACACATAAAATCTGTTACCCTAAAGCTCAATTTTTTTAAAGCAGTTTTCACATGAAAATGTGGGTGAGCTTTTGAAACTAGCTTTCTATTCTCACCAGTAAAACTTTGTTCAGGGACAATATTTTTCCCCTCTTCCTCCCCAACAACCGTGTGAGGTGTTGATAAAGATATTATCCACAGCATCAGCTTCCCTTGATTGCTCTTTTAGGCTGTGTGTCTAGATGGAAACCTAGCAACACAATAACTGTATTGAAGGGAGATGTTTCAATAACTACAGTTCTTGTATCACACTGGGTGCATCTTCAGAGGTTAGACTCATCAAGCCAGGCTCCTTACCCTTTGGAGCCTTGTCGTTTGATTCCCTAAGCCTGGATAAAACAGACCTGAGCTAGTGAAAAAGACAACAAAGTTGGAATGGAAATGCTTAATATGGTAAAAGATCCATTCCTCCTTTCTTCCTGCTGCCCCTGTGAATACCTGCTGTATTCCCATGAGGAAATACTCCACTATAGAGGGAGAATGTGCATCTAATATAAAAATTATTCAAGGGGAAACTGCTGTCAGCATTTGTGACCGTTTCACCAAGACATACGTGGCGAAAAGCTAAGAGACAAATGGCCCAGAGCAATATGTGACAGTATAATATGTGAGAAGTAGCATCAGCATCTTCCCAATCACCCACTGTGGTGAAGGTTGTGATTCAGTTTCTGCAATGTACAGGGCCAAAAAAACCTCCACCTGAAATCACTGATACCCTCTAGATTTACCTCGCTGCCTATATTCTGGTGTTCTTAGCTATAGTGACAAAACCCCTGGTTGTGCATGCTGTGTGGAGAAAGGCACTTACAGGGAGTCAAGGTGACAATATCTGCCTGGCTCTCTTTAATTTGGGGGCACAGAAATGAGGCATTTCACACTGGTGAATCTCAGTTTTCAGGTATTTGGGGAGAATGCCTTTGCTAGGTGCTAAAAATTCTCTCAGTACCAAGTATGTCCTTGGCCACACCTCTCAAGATCTTGCACTTTTTCAACATTAATCAATTAAACATCACAAATGCCGTTGTCAGGCCAATAGAAACAGTGTGTAAGTTACAGGAGAACATTGACCACTTTTGTATCTGTTTTTTCTGAACTGTCAAGGACAAGTGTTTTTAACAAGCTGTATTGCACAGGAGTTTCAGGGGGTAGCTGTGGTGTATATGTATGTAACTATATAGCTTGGGAGTGATAGGATGTGTGCATTTCAGTATGACCCTGGGGAGGGTATAAATATGGTGTTAACATTTTGCATCCAAAAAACCATAGAATATCTGAAATCCTCTTGTGATGCCAGTGCTCTGAGATAAGTGCTCCTTGTAACAAGGCTTGCCTGTTGGGTACAAGTACTTAATAAGGAAGCTTGACTGAAACTGAAGAGGGATAAGAGTTCATATACTGGCAGCATAAGGAAAATCTGGATAAGCTGTGATTTTTATTTCTGAAGTTTAAACAGGTCCTACTGAGTCCCAGGGTCTCTGGGTGATGCTGCTGTGGTCTCTGCATGCCAACGTGCAGTAAATCCTGGCAAGACTCTCTTTAGCACGAAGCATTTAGCATACATTTGGTTTAATCCTCTAATCTTATCAAGCACTGACATGAGAACTGAACAGATTAATTCATTCTAAAAATCAGACCCTGTTGTATTTCTCAATGTAGTGTATGAGATTTATCCTATCACTTACCTGATTGGTTTATTTTTTTAATCTATTTGTTTAGAAGTATCTGACTGTGGATTTGGGCTCAGTGGTGACAGGTACTTTGTAATTGCCTCTCCTGTGATGCGAGTTTATCTGTTGTTGAAGTTGCCTCAGGGAATTTCAGGATCAGAGCCAGTGAAGTGGGCTGGGAGACCTGGTTACTGGAATTGCAAGTTTGGCAGAGGAAGGAGTTGCTGGTAAGTGTGTTGTTACTGCCATGGTGACAAGCAGTTCCGCTGATTTTTTTTAAAAAATTTATTATTATTATTTTTATTTTAAAATTTTTGTTGTTGTTCCTTTTGTGCCAGGCGAGATGAGTGGAACATGCTCTTTCTCTTCTTCTTTTCCACACACTTCCCTGTTTCTCTCTATATAGATAAAACAGCCCTCACGAGGTGTGTGTGCAAGCTGCTGTTTGGCTCTGTGAATGTGTGGCCAGGGGCAGGAGAATGTGTTTCCAGATGTCGTGATGAAGTTGAACAATGAAATATTAGTTTCTAGCACTCCCTTATGTCTCCCCTGTGATACCACAGAACAGGCTGTCTCTTTAAATGATTGATTTCACACAGATTTACTTGAGTTCATTCATCTTCATGCAGCTTTACCAGGGTGAATTTTCTCTGAGCTGTAGCCTTACTGGTGTCTTTTCCAAGGGCTGGATCCTGCCTGCTTTCCTCTTGCAGGAGACTCCTTATTTCATGAATAGCTCTGCTGCATTCAGTGTGTTTAAAGAGTAAGGTGCTGTGGTGCCTGTGACTCAGACTAATGCAAGTCAATTTAAAGGACAAATTAAGCGCAGTGTGAGTATGGATTGCAGTGTCTGGCCCTTAATGAATAATTCAGGGACATGGAGGAGACAACGTAAGAGTTAAGTGCTTAATCCAGCTCAAGGTGAAGTCAGCAAGAGACTCTCCATTGACCCCAGTCCAAAATATGTTTCAGCATGGGTTTAACTGGGAGTTTGTAAATTATCTCATTGATGCTTCAGGCGTGAGCTCCGACAACTGTCTGAACTAACACCCAATAGAATATTATCTGTGACCCTCTTGCCCGTCATACTGTCATTAACTGTCCTCTGTGGCATGTGAGAGAAGTTTTCTGAGGTCTGAATGCTGCTACTGAGTAATGCTTTTACAGTATTGAAAACCAGAAGAGGTTAATAACTGGAGTGCTGCACCATTAATGGGACAAAATACAGACACCAAAAAAATTGGCAAAACAAGTTTCAAAGGTTTAATTTTGGTTGCTTAGAGCTGCGGTTGATGCCTTTCTTTTGCAAGAACAAGGCACTTGCGTGCCACATGGATTTCAGCAGAACTGGGCACTCAGCCCTTCACAGCTCAGGAGGCCACTTGTGTTTGTTCCTGCGGATGACTGAGTGGAACGACTGAACCCCCCCAGCACTGGAACTGCTCCTGGGACACCCACTGCGGTGGGGATGGCAGAGCAGCTGTCTCCTGATGGGAAGCAGAGGATGCTCTGCGATCGTAGCTCGTGTTTTATGCTGTGGGAATCCTGTCCTTGCAGCCTCTCCAGAGGGATTTGCTTTCCCATAAAGGCGCAGTTCAGCACTTGTCATAAGCAGTGCTGATTTTTTTATGATAGCAACATCACTGACTTGGAGGGGCAGAGCATCTCCTCTTCCATGTTCCGCTGAAAGCCGTGCCCTTGCTCTCAGCCTGTGGATCCTGGCGGTGCATCAGGGTCTGTTCCTCTGTGGGGAGGCAAGTGTGCCCATTGCAGAGCAGGGCACCACAGCAATGGGCTGTCTCCTGCACTGGGATTAGGGCTCCACAGATGCCTGACCCTTTTCTCCTGTTTTTGAGTTCTCTCCTTGCTGGGAGAAGAGGTTTGGGGAACAAGGCTGGGATACTTTCCCTGCCATCTGCCTTAAGGCAGCAGGCTTGAAAGCTGGCACAGTTAGTTCCTGATCTTTGCCAAGCTCTGTTAATAGAGAACGACTCCTCCTGAATAGAAGGCAGTTCATGTCACATAAATAGTGGAGAAGGGGGAGAGGCCAATGTGTTTGCAGGGGGTGAAAGACGTCCTGGCAGTCGTCTGATTCTTAAACTGCTGCTGGTCTTGACTCTCTGCTTCTTTATGGGGGAGAGTCAGAGGTGAGAATCATTCATTTTCTGCCTGGACTTCAGGGTGCGGATGCTATTGCTTCTGGGGCCTTGTTCTGCAGCTGCGATCTCACTCTGTGTAAATGCAGCATGTCAGCGAAGTCACTTTGGATTTGTTAGTGGGCCTGTGAGCTCAGGATCTACCTGCTAAGATGACTGCATGGACGAGCTCGTATGGGCTCCAGGGCATCCTGTCTGGTGCTGCCAAAGATTTTCTTCCCATCTTGCTTCTGCATAGCAGAAATTTCTTTGACTTGAACACATAGTAGGTTCTAGGAGATCTCTAGTTTTACTCTGAGCTTGCTTGGTTGTCTGATGTTAGAATCATAGAGTAGTTTGGGTTGGAAGGGACATAAAAGATTATCTAGTCCAACCACATCATCCACATGTGGTGATATATATTTAATAAATAATAATAGTGCCCTGCATCAAACTGGCACTTTGATTTCCAGGATCATTTGGCTCAGTACATTGTTTCTTTCACAGTCTGTCTACAGAAATGTATCATAGGAGCCCTGTTTTCCCCCTGCATTCCTGTGTTCTTAAAGGATCTGTGTGTTTGAAAACCAGTAGCAGAGAAGGAAATGTGTATGTGTTAGCATCACAGGTCTCTGCTGAGTGTTAACTTCTTTATGATATTGAACATGGGAGGGAGAAGCTGGGGCATCTGGTGGTCAAAGCAGAGGATTGGGAAGAGTTGTGTCCTGTTGTTGTTCTGCCACAAATCCTGTGATTTTTGAGCAGATCTGGAAGGCAAAGATGAGTCTGGGTTTTGGATGCCTCAGTTTTTGGGCATCCAGTTTGTGTCACTGTTAATGGGGATTGTAGGTACCGTTGCTGCTCCCCAAACAGCAGTTAAAACCAGGGTCCACTTAACACTAGTTGTAACTTTCCTGGTCTGTACTTAGCTTCTGTTAAAGTTAGCAAAAGTCATGGCTGAATTCCAGCAGAGTTGCAGTCAGGCTGTGGAGCCTTGCTTAATTCACTTGTAAACTTGTGTGTAATCTGGCCTATTTCCCGAGAGGCATAAGGGAACTGGATCTGATAGGCGTTCGTAACGGGTTTATGCAGTCTCTGATAGAAGCTGATACGATGCACAAATGCAAAGTGCTCGTTGCTCCTAAGGGGATGTACTATCTGTTGACTTGTTTCTTGGCTTTGTTTTACACCCAGGAGCTGAGAATGAATTGCTTTTGAGTGCTGTATTAAGGTCTGTGGAGACAATTTGGAAAAAAAAAGAATACCCAAACCAACACCTAATCCTTTCTCTTGCTTGGGGTGCTGCTGAACATGCAGCACACTTGATTCTATGAATCAAATAATTTGTCTTTTTGTTCTTCCTTTTAACAAGGCAAATGAATTCCTGAAGAAGATGAGGCTGCAAACTTGGATTTAAACTAGAGCCCAACGGGGCATTTTAAATGAGTCTGAGAAAAACCCGAAGCAACCCTGGCTCCTGCTTGTAAATCAAACCTGGCCAAATCCTCCGTCTTCACATTTCCTCTGCTCCTTCTTTCCCTCCACCTCCCCCCTTGCACACCCTCCCACTTGCTCTCCAGCTAACAACTCATGCGCCAAGTTTAATCTCCAAGCCAATTTTTGTGGCTGACTTGAAATGGAAAGGCGGACAGGCCCACGAGAGCATGAAAGTGACTCAATAAAACAGTGGGCTCCATTTAAACTGAGAGCCATGAGTCTGGACAATAGAGACAACAGCTTGTTTTGAAAACTAAATCTATTTTGCTGGAAAGCTCAGGCTGGTTCTTGAACGATGAAGGAAGCTGCTCCTTCTGGTGCTTCCTGCCAACAGTTGCGATTTCCAGACTCCAGAGCCAGGCTTTGCAAGCTGTGGTTCTTCAGTGCCTTGGGCTCGCCCGAGTGTCAAATCTATAGACATGCTTTTAAATGGAGTGTCTCAGAATCCGATGTATGTGCTTCGAGCCATGTTTTTCTGCTTCCAAACTGAAGTTTGCTTCCAAAGCCAGTCCTTCTCTTTCTCCCAGTCCGAACTCTTACATCTCAGCTCTGTCACTGCACATGGGCTCTTTGAGACAGGTAGCAACTGAGCTGTGGGCTCTGATGTTCTATGGTCCCTTTAGTTTTCATCACTGATGTCAATACTTGTGCACAGAGTGTGGCAGAACTGCTGCAGCATCATAGGGAGCTATAAAACACCAACCTATAATGACTGGAAACAAGATAAATCAGCAGGTAAGTGTTTCATCCACTGTGGCATTGCTTAAGCTGAAGAAAAGAAGCTTCATTCCTGTAAATCTGCTACATGGAACCGATTCCTTGGTGCAAGTTAGCTCGCACTGACTGCAGGGTTCATAGCATAGGTTTCTGTGTAAGTGGTACAGGAAAGCATTTGACCTTATTTAGATTCCAGTAACAGAGCGCTGTAATGTAAGTAGCAGAGGCAGATTAAGTTAAGACTGTGATGACATTTCCTTTACAGACCTCTTGCTGTTTCTTGTATTTATCCTGTATTTCTGATACGTTGTGGGGAGAGCATTCCTTCTGCATCCAAATCTTCACACACATGCGGCCAAATTCATTCCTGCATGTATACCTCCTGCCTACATTCCCATCTATTCAGTTATGTTGCAGATCCTGGTAGTGTTTGCATTTTATTCCCTCCCTTGCACAGGGACTAACTAGGAACCAGTTCTTAGTGGCTCTTGTCTGCGTTAGGAAGCATTCTGGACTCTCCCTGAGATTTATGTGTCATTTAAGCCTGTTTGCTTATTCTGAGACCCTACCCCCTCCTCTGCTGCCAGTCTGCAGGACTCTGCTTATTGAGCTGTGGTAACATTTAATGTGAGTTTCTGCATGGTTGGTGCAGCTGGCAGCGAGCTTTAAGTCCTTGTGCTGGCAGGGGATCTGCTGACGTGCTGTTCAGGCACTGAGGCATCTTGTCTCCACATCCTTCCCTTCCCCTCAGGAAGTTTTCCTTCTGTTCTGAAAACCCTTCTGTTCACCCAGGTCCTGCTCTGAGCAGTCAGCTGTGGCTCTAGCGGCTCTCCACTCTCTGGCTTTCAGACCTCTGCTTCCAGCTTTCCCACTGATGCTGGCAAGATGAAAAAGCGGTGCTAATTAATTTAATTCCAGAAGCACCAGGTTTTCATGGGAGGAGAGCAGCTTGCTGCATGTGTTTCAGGGAGAGAGGAGAGTGGGAGGTAAGAAACACATACCTGCTCAGATCCCACTGCACAGGCTGCTGAGAGCCTTGTGGGGAGACTCGCGTTTCAGAGAGGGTTTTTGGATTAGTCCCAGCACAATCTGCACACAAGCAGCTATTGCTGGGCAGCTGCGGATGGAGGGGAGGGCACAGCCAGCCCTTGTCTTCAAACTGCCTGGAGCAGGTGTGGGAGCAGGGTCAGAGCTGGTATCGGTGCCCATGGTGATGTAAACCGAGCAGCCTGAGCGCAGAATGGAATAATAAATGACTGGCAGAGGCTGACAGCAGGACTTGGCTTTCCTTTTCGGGGTGACAATGGTGTGGGAAGCCTGAATTTATCTATAACAGAGCAGAACACAAGCTTTGGGGATGATGGTTTATTCCAGAGGCTTGGAAATTGGTGAATCTTCTCTGTGGTCTGAAATTCCTTCCTGGAGTGAGTGATGCTTCTTGGGATAATAATACAAGGCCCTGGTTTGTGGCAGACATCTGTATTTAATGATCTGTAACGGCTTTGCGATGAACACAGGTGCTTGGGGGTAGACACCGGAGTGTGGGAATCCACACACCTTTAACAAGGTTGTTATCTTAGGCCCCCGGTAGGTGGTACCCAGGGTGCTTCTGAAGTCTGCATCGCAGCACCCAAAGGCACACGGCTGATCCAGAAGCCAACCCTTTACTTAGCAACAGCAAACGGCTGGAGCTCAGACAAAATCTAAGTAATTTTTGTAGTGGTTAGGTAAGTCATTTCTGAAGCGTATCGGAGCTGCCGCTTGCTTGGCGTCTGTGAGCAGAAACCTGTAAGTGCCACATGCCTGAGTGACAGCGGGGCCTTATCGTTAGCACACTTGAGTAACTCAAGTGGTAAACATGGTACAAGACTGCAAGGCATGTTTCGTGAGATTATAACCCAGAGGCTGTCTTCTAACACCTGCAGTCATTAGCTACAATAAGCAGGAGCAAATTATTTTATCAGGAAACAAATTTTCTTTGCAATGACATGAATGTTAGCGAGGTTCTTGTGTCGGTTTACCTCTGCAGCAATCCTGGGATGGCGGGGCACCGAACATGCGTGGTTTGATGCCAACAAATCCTGGTGACCTTTCTCTTTGAAAAGTGCCAGTTTCTGTACCTTGAAGCAAGCATTTTGGGGCAATTTGTGTCCCTTGGGATTTTTTTTTTCTTTTTTTTTTAAAAAACCTGTCACTGATGGTCCTCGTGCTCTCTAGCACTTTGGGGTGTCCCAGGTACTGGCATGCATGTCACTGGTTAGCGCAGATGGTGTGAAATTCACTCTTATTGTGGAGGTTGGGTGTCCTTTGCCAGCATAGAGGTTACGTTGCGCGACAATGGTTACGCTTGATGTTACAGCTCAAATTGTGCTTGCAGAACAAAGTGGAGTTTGCAGTTTGTTGCACGCAGCCCCTATCTGTGCTGTTCTGTGCACCCTAAAAAAAATGGGTGTCTTGTGTGTCTTAAACTAGGCACCCAAAAAAAGTGTCTATTCTTTCCTTCTGATCTCCTGAGCTCCCTCATCTGTCAGATGCAGACTGCACCACCCCCTCCTTCTCAGAGATGCTGGGAGAAGGTTCAGTTCAGTCCTGTTTGTTCAGCCCTCAGACTCTGTCGTGACAGGCAGTGTTGAAAAGCTCATGAGGAAATTAATAATTCTGCCTCTGAGCCAGGCTTGAGCAGCGTGCAGGAAATGAGGCGTGAGACCACACGCTGAACAATGAGGAGAGAACAAGGTAGCAAATAGCTGCTGGGTTTGGGAGCATCATCCATTGCATGCACTGGTGGAGGCCAGAGTCCTTGCCTTTGGACACTGGGCTTGGAAGAAAAATTGCACTGCAGAGCATTTACAGAAGGGGGACAAATTAAGGATGCTGTGTCAACCCTGAATTTGGCATTTCCTGACTGGTGAGTGCTTGACTTTGCAGCTAATCTTTCCACCCTGCTTTTGGCATGCAATTATATCTAATCAGTGCTTGTCAGACACCTGGAATAGCAGGCAGGAGATCCTTGATGTCATAGGCTGAGAGGGCTCCAACCAGCCTTTGTCCATTCTGAAAGCAGGTCGATAGATCATAGAATCATTTAGGTTGGAAAAGACCTTTAAGATCATAGAGTCTGACTGGTTCCTCCCATTTCCAGCTGCTCTTATCTTAGCCAGGGTGTAAAAGTGCCTGGAAGGGGCAAGAAGGGTAGGACAGTCAGCAATGGTGAAAGCGACCCCAGTTAGGAATGAGTGCATGTACTTGATTTCAGAAAGCTTGGGAGATCAGACCGTATACAGCCCTATCTATTGTCTTGCCTCCCATGGGCAAGTGGAATTGCAGACAATAGAGTTTAAATATATATTTTAAAAATCATTTTGTTGAAGATGTTTTCCCAGTGAATACATATTTACATCATTGTGCCGTAGTTCCAACAGCACTGTGCTGCTGGAGCATTTTGATGCCATTCTGATCTGCAAAGTGCCTGAGGTCTGACAATGGTTTTGTGCATCTTACCAAAGGATTTAAAGCAAGCGGGAAGGGAAATGCAAAGGGCTCAGAAAACAGATTAAAGCCTTGTTTCTGCATTGTGCTGTACAGCTGGAAAAGTAGACCTGCTTAATTAATAATGGTGGAGCCAGCCCAGACAGCAGTTTAAAGCAGTGCCTTTAAGCAGCATGTGCGTCTCTGGGCTTGTATCCCACTGAAACTGGTTCTGGGTTGTGTCCTCAGGCACAGGTTCTGGTCAATGGCTGAATTAGGGCAGATTTTCAGATGTCAGGTGCCCAGTCTGAGGTGTCCTGGGACTGCTTTTTTTTTTCCCCAGGAGTGCAATGCCTCTGAAAGTTAGAATTCTAATTAGCAGCCCAGAAATTATATTTAATTCCTCCTTGCTGTTTCGTTTTTCCCACTTATGAAAATCTGTCTGCACTGGCGAATGGTGACACACAGCTTACTCCATCCACCCCGTTACAGCTGTGTTGATAAAGGGCGAGCAGGGACCTGAGAAAGCCCTTCTGGGTCGTTGTTTAAAACGATAACTTCTAGACTAGTCTCAGTGATTCAAGTGCAGAGCGAAACGCTGGTCCTGAGTCTCAGTGTCACTGTGGAGCCCTGTTTTGGAGTGGGCACACGTTAATGATGCCCTCCAGATGTTTTACACGACCAGAGCTGCGTACAGCGTTCTTCAGCATAACAGGGCCTGGGAGACACTGTCCATCCCGGCTATCGACTGCATCGTTACCGAGAGGTGGCTTTTGGCAGGAGCTGGATGCTCTTAGGGTGATTTTGCAAGCACAAAGCCCATTTATCTCTCTCTTAGAGGAACTTTATATAGCTAACAAAGGGGCCTAAAGCTGCCTTGGGTAGAAACTCCGAGAGTTTTCAGGAATACAAATAGGACCACAAAACTGCTAGCTCTGCTCTGAAAGCTTTGCCCATGGGAGAAACCAATGTGAAGTTTAATTATTTTGTCGATAGGAATCTCCCATATTACAGAAATTGTCTTTCCCTCCCCTTCTAGCCTTGTGCTTGCTTTCCTTTTTTCTTTCTAGCTTGCTGATGCACAAGGCTTCCTTTTTACTGTAAGGAGGAACAACTGAGTAATTGAAATGGAACGCTAGTGAGGATTTTTTAATCTGAAAGTCAGCATTAATTAGTCAGGTCGTGTGTAATTAGCTTCCTCATCTGTCACTGCCTCTCCACAACTTGTCAATGACTTTCTTCTATCCTAGATTTCACTGAAAAATAACTCTTGTCATGTGGGAGTTGCATGGGTGTTTGTCCTGGCTGGGTGCAAGTGGGTGATGATCCCTGCAGGGCTGTTGGGCTCTGAGCCGGATCCCACCTGCTGCAGTCAAGGGCAAAGCTCTTGCTGATTTTAAGGTCACCCAGGTTTGGTTTTCATCCCTTCTTTTCTCCTGTGTGCCAGGCTCACAGGAAGAAGCCTGTTTGCTTTGGAAGGGGCAGAGGGAAGCCCAAGGAATTTGAATGCCTACCCCAGCCAGCTGAATCAGTGAATCTTCTCTAAAGAAGCAGATCCAGGGCTCATAGGAGTGCTGTTATCCTCTGTTCCTTGCAACCTGGAGCAGGCTAAGCTTGCACAAAAGGGAGGCAGGGCTCTGGTTAGGGTTGCAGGATTAGGTCCGCTGTGTGCATCCTGGAACTGAAAAAGTAACCGGGCTGCGCTTCAATGCTGGGAGTCCCTGGGCAGTACGGAAGCAGTGGAGGGAAAAACAGGCCAGCCCCCAAGTAGAATTCAAGCAGGAAAAATGCATTTCACTCCCCTCCTGGCTGATTTCAGGGCTTATTTCCCCCACTGATTCAGTTTGCTGTGTTTTGGGCTGGATAAGCTTTCATCCTGACCCAGGCAGGATCTGACGAAGGCGGTAAAGCCAGACGAGTCCCAAGGGCAGTACTAAGTGAGCCGTGTCTGGCTTTGCAGCTGGATCATGTGGTAAAGGCTCTTTTGAAGGGAGTTCAGAGCCGTGGTGGAACTAGGGCAGGATGCACGCATGTGCTGTCACCGGCAGACACGGCACAGCCTGAGCGCCGCCCTCCCTGCACCTGGACCAAATCTTGATCCTTCCCTGACTTGGCTCTCAGGTGAGGGCATGTAATCCTGGGGATTTTCCAGCGTTTGCTGTGCCGGGGTTAACGCCAGCATCAGAATTTGTACCAGTCTTTAGCTAGAGGGTAGCATGCCTTGGCCCTCAAACGTTGTGGGTGCCCTTCTGTTATGGGTTTTGCAGTCACCATGAGAGCAGATGGGAGAGACAGAGAGAGATGCTGAGGTCTGATCCCTTCCTTGAGTTGAGGATTTAGCTCTTGGTTAAAAAAGATGATGGTATGATCCTTTTACAGCTGGTTTATTACTATTTCAGTCTCTCTCATTTCCCTTTCTTGTCACGTGCAGGCTCTTCTGTTTCAGGATTAGAATCTTCTCCCTCCTTCTCAGTAGCTCAATAAATGGGAAATTATTATGGCTCTTTACCTCTCTTTCTAAAGAGAGAATACAGATGCTTGATCAGGTCGTGCAGTAACTCCTCTCTGTTGAAGAGGCCAATGGGAGAAGGCAGCTGGGTGGAGTGGAGGTGACTGCACATACACACCAGCTTGCCCAGATGGGTGAGGGAGGTTTGCACCTACGTTTGTGCAGCACCAAACTGCGCTGCTAACGCAAGTTTTAGCTCGGCTGACTGCTTTTTTTTCTGCTCTTTTGTGCAGGTGCTGGACATGGACACAGAGGATGACCCCTTGTTACAGGATGCCTGGCTAGATGAGGAAGATGAAGAGGTAACCTTCAGCTCCCGGAAGAGACGGGAGGGTGCTCTGTTGTGTGGGAAAAGCCCATGCAGAGTCAGGCCCCTGCGGGTCACGCTGCCTGTGTCTGGCTTCTGGAATATTGTTGGCTGGGTATTTACCAACCCGTACTGTGCTGGCTTCATCCTTTTCCTGGGCTGTGCCATCCCTGCTGTGCTTGCCGTTGTCATGTTCCTCCACTACCCAGCCCTGGACATCGACATCTCCTACAACGCTTTTGAGATCCGCAACCATGAGTCCTCTCAGCGCTTTGATGCGCTTGCCTTGGCCCTCAAGTCTCAGTTTGGGTCATGGGGGAGGAACCGCCGGGACCTGGCTGACTTCACCTCTGAAACCCTGCAGAGACTCATCTTTGAGCAGCTCCAGCAGCTTCACCTCAACGTTTCCCATCTCGGGGTCAATGCACGGGTCAAGCGCAGCACCCCGGAGGGCAGGACGAGCTCCTCCAAACCCCATGCCCACCTGAACCCCGGAAACCGAACTTCCCGAACTGGGAGGGGTGCCCCACGCTGGGACTACTCCAGCACTTACATCAGCGCCAACACGCAGACACATGCCCACTGGCGCATCGAGCTCATTTTTCTGGCTCGGGGGGACTCTGAAAACAACATCTTCACCACTGAGCGCCTGGTTACCATCCATGAGGTTGAGCGCAAGATCATGGACCACCCTCGCTTCCGGGAGTTCTGCTGGAAACCCCATGAGGTGTTGAAGGACCTGCCCCTGGGCTCCTACTCCTACTGCTCCCCTCCCAGTTCCCTCATGACGTACTTCTTCCCCACTGAGAGAGGAGGGAAGATTTACTATGATGGCATGGGACAAGACCTTGCTGACATCCAAGGTGAGCCGAGGGCTGTGGGGTGGCGTGTTTAAGGTGCACATCTCCTGCCAGTTCAGGCAGTCGCTGATGTGCAGCTGGGAGAGGTGACTGCCTTGTGCAGAGAAGAAGCTGCTGTGCTGTGCCTTGAGGAATTGTCTTTTCTGCAGTAGGGCCACTCTTCTGCGCTTTCAGCAAAGCCCCTACAAGCCCAGTCATGGGTCACACAGGTCCCTACAGGCGAGTGAAAGGGACAAACGTGAGGGAGACCTACAGATACCTTTTGCTGACCCTTGTTCCCTGTGAAGAGCTGTGGTTAACCAGAGGAATGTCAGGTCTTGGACAGACAATGAGGATGAGCTTCCCTGCACCACCAAGCAGGTGAAAGAGGTCTGTGGGCTGCTCTGGAGCTTGAAAGGCAGCTTGTGAGTCACCAGCTGGAAAGGCTTCTATAAGGAGAGGAGGAGGAAGGCCCTGCCTCCTCCTCCCAGCTCTGTGCTCTCTACTCTATGCCCCTCTAGTAGAGCAGAGGCTCTGGATGGTGAAAAAGAGGTGAATCATGAGGAGTCTGTGGGTGTGATGTGGCTGTGGGATGAAGGCTCCATCTGTCTCCCAGGCACAGGCTGCAGATGATAGCCATCCAGGAGCCATCCAGGGAGCAGGCAAAGAATTAACTCCCTCTGCTCCAGCGTGAGTAGCAGTTCTGCTACCAAAACAGGAAAGAGTGTAGTTTCTGGGTCTTTCTGGTATGAACTCAAGGGACTGTGGGCATTGTTTAGCTCTCGTACTTCCCAGTGTGATGGAGCAAATATTGGTCCAATGTATGAGAACTAACTGCCTCCAGCAGCGGAGGTATTGACAGAGATGTGTGTGTTGCTGCTTGGGGGACCTGTGGCTCAGATCACAGTTGAATGGAAGATGCATCCCTGATGGGGAACCGCATGTAGGCAACTCTGAATTCAGACTCAAAAAGCAGAAAGTGGAACATGAGTCTTTGCAGTCCAGCTTTCCTCGGCCCTCCTTGCTCTTTGCAAGGCAGCAGCACTCGCACCTCTCTGATGAAAGACAGGATTGCTCACAGTTTCCCTTTGCTAGACTAGACCCTGTGCCTTGCCAAATCAACTAAGCAGGACCTAATAAAAGCGGTGCTGCTTTCTCCCGCAGGGTCGCTGGAGCTAGCCATGACCCACCCTGAATTCTACTGGTATGTGGATGAGGGCTTGTCTGCCGAGAACATGAAAAGCTCCCTACTGCGGAGCGAAATTCTCTTTGGGGCCCCACTGCCAAACTACTACTCGGTGGAGGACCGCTGGGAGGAGCAACGCCGCAAGTTCCAGAACTTTGTCATCACCTACGTGGCCATGCTGGCCAAGCAATCCACAAGGTGAGGGTCTGTGCAGACACAGCAGGTGCCTGGTTGGGAGTGGGCGAGAGCAGGGAAAGGCAGAGCCTGGAGAGGGTGGTTTCTATTTACTAAAGAAGTGGATGGAACAGGCCCTTCAGGGTGTAAAAGCTCTGTCCTAAGGTTTACGCAGGGCAGACATAGCCTTGCAGCATTCAGTCTCACCCAGAAGGCACAGGAAGCTTGGTGCACCAGCTCAGACTGCCACTCAGTCTCAAACAGTGGCCGCGGTGTAAAGCTCCAAACGAAGGAGGGAAAGCATGTCCTTTGAAGCTGGGCTCAGGCACAGCGCTGTGGATGAGGGTGGGGAGCAGGTGGCAGAAAACCACTCCTGTGCTTCCCTTTAATGCCATTTCCTACTGCAGCAACATGCCAGAGACATCAATAGAGACAATGAAAGGCAGCCAGAGATTGAATCCAGTGCCTCCCTTTCCACTCAGCCCCTGTCTGGTGTTGGATCTATTTGTTCCCATCTCACAAGTCCAATTCCAGTGGCTTTGACAGAGCTGCTTTTCTGCCTTCCTAGTCTGTTTGGCCCCAGTGGGTCTTTTGCAGGGGGTGAAATGGTCCTTCCTCAAGGCATCAGCCTGTGGATCTGATTCTGCTTTTGCTCGTGCCAGTGTAATTCCTTCCAGACGTGTTTTCTCTTTGTATGGAGGGATGGGGATTTTCAAAGCAGGATAAGTTTGAGGAAGGGCAGGGTTTCGAACATGGCTTTGCTCAGTGTTTGTGAGAGGGAGATGGTAAAATAATGCCAGAAGGGCTAAAAGAGTAGCTTGGTACCCAGAGCGCTGAGGGCAGGCGGTGAGTCCCAGTTCCAGTGAATCTTCTCAATCTCCTGCTCTCTGCTGCTCTGACTCTCAGTGGGTCCCAAATTGGATCTTTAAAATGGATCTTTAAAAGCAGGGAGAAATGCAGCCCCAGAGCACTCTGGCAGAGTGGGCTGCGGTCAGGGGAAGCCAGAAGGGAACTGGGGCCAAGGCTTGGTTCGGAAGCTCTGGTTCCTGAAAGCCTCCTGTGGTGCATGTTGCTGTGCTCCTGGTTAAATTATCTCGGATTACTTCCGCTCGGAGCCTGCTTCCAGAAGCAGAAGCTGGTAAATCATGTGGTTTCTGATAAGCTCTCACTCTGCCTGCATCTGCTAGTTATTACCTTTGTGCTTAATATAATAAGCAATGATTAGGATTCCAGATGGAATTGGCTTTGGAGGCTTTGGGAGCTGTTTGCTGACAGCAAGAAGTCTATTAGTGCCAAAGACCCACCATGCATTGGAGGAATTTTAAAAATATTAGACCTGCTTTTTTTATTTTTCTCCCTTCTTGCATGATCTTCCCCTCCAGCAGCAGCCTTGTTCAACCTGCTCTCACCACTCCGAGCTGTTTCCTCAGAGAACTGTCGAGTTTATTAAAGCAGTGACCTCCGCTGGCTCTGGGCGAGACATTGTGCTTTGTTAAATCCCCTGTTTTATTAAATCCCCTGGCTCTGCTCCCTTTACGCTCAACTCTGCCTACTCCTCTTCCTTCCTTCATATCTTCCCACCCTAGCAAAGTCCAGGTGCTGTACGGAGGGACAGATTTGTTTGACTATGAAGTGAGGCGGACCTTCAACAATGACATGTTGCTGGCCTTCATCAGCAGTAGCTGCATAGCCATCTTGGTCTACATCCTTACCTCCTGCTCAGGTAGGCTGCAGTCACGGCTGCTCTGCTCTCACAAAAAAGTCTGTTACACTATCTTACTAGTGTTGGTGTAGAGCTGATGTAATTTCATGGGTGGGTCTCATGGGAAGAAGTCTACAAGCACACTCCTGGGAACCAGTATTCTGGCAGGGCAGGTGTGAGGTGTCTCCTCTCCCAGCAGTATTATTTTTGCTGTGTTCTTTTCCTCCTATAGTGTTCCTGTCGTTCTTTGGCATTGCCAGTATTGGCCTAAGCTGCCTGGTGGCTCTGTTCCTGTACCACGTCGTGTTTGGGATCCAGTACCTGGGTATACTCAATGGTGTGGCTGCCTTTGTCATTGTGGGGATTGGTAAGCACGTCCTTACTCCAAACCTACCTGTGCTACCTTAACACACCTCCTGCCTGCGGGAGACAGGAGGGCAATGGTGGTAAATGCACATTGAATTTTCAAACCTTTTCCCTCTATTACCTGTAAGTGGAATATTTGCAGGTCAGATGTTGAGGGGAAATCAGGTTTTTAACATGTGTCCCTATCAAAATCTCCCTCCTCTTTTCGCAGGGGTTGATGATGTCTTTGTTTTCATCAATACCTACCGCCAAGCCACCCACCTCAAGGACCTGCAGCTGCGCATGATCCATACTATCCAGACAGCGGGCAAGGCCACCTTCTTCACTTCTCTGACCACGGCTGCAGCATATGCTGCCAACATCTTCTCTCAGGTACACTGCAGCTGTGGGGTTTGTGGCTTTCTGCTTCTGCCAGAGGCCCTAATAGAGAGGGAAGCTGCCAGCACCGTCTTTCTGCCCTCTCCTCCAGCACCGCTGGACTTGCTTGCCCTAGAGGGCTGTCCCTTGCCTGCTCTAAGGCAGTGGACGCTCGATCTGTATCTCCAAAGACAATATTTCCTGTGCCACTGGTGAGCTCAGCTCGGTACCTACCAGCTTTGCTGACTACCATGACTGAGGTCAGCATGTGCTGTTCTCTGGTTCCTCCAGACATCTCTTTCTGGCCTGATGTCTCTCCAGGTCTCCTGCCCCAGTTGATCCCAACTCCATGTTCTCTCTTCATGTAGATCCCAGCCGTGCATGACTTTGGGCTCTTTATGTCGCTGATTGTGTCCTGCTGCTGGGTAGCTGTGCTCTTCACCATGCCAGCTGCTCTTGGAATATGGACTCTTTATGTGTCCCCACTAGAGAGCTCCTGCCAAACCAGGTGAGCCCTGGAGCCTCCTTTTGTGGGTGGGAAGTTGTTGTGGAACTCCTGGCCAAGGCAGTGTGAAAATCCCTGCCCTGTCCTCTCAGTTATCCTCATCCCTCTCAGTTATCCTCGTCCCCCTCAGGCAGCTTGGCTTCGCCATTCCCTGTTAGTGTCTAACAGAAGGGAAATTTAGTTTCTACCATTCCAGATTGGAGCAAAATGGAAGGGCCAGGTCCCAGTCTTATTCTCCTGGTCTATGCACAGGTGTCTCCCAGGAGCCAGGCCCTGCAGTGCCATTCATACTTCTTCATTGAGTCCCATGGAGTTTTGGAGCCATTTGTGTCCTCAGAGCACTCACTGTACAGCTAAATCCTCACTCTGTGGAGATAGGCCCCACAAGGCAGACAAAACAGCATTGCTCCTGCCTGTGGGCACAAGCAGTGCGTGCAGATTTGTATTTGAAAGTCAGCACATTTCCCTTTCCCCTGCTCTTCAGCAGTGCAGATGACCTGGGCTGATTTAATTCATTAGCAGGAGATGAATTGCTGAAGCCTCCGTTCCTCAGCACCCAGTGTTGATGGCTCTGTGTGTCCAGCCCATTCAGCTACTGCTTTGCCGTAGCAGCTCAGCCCCTGACCTCTCAGCACTTAGCAGTAAAAATTGCTTGTGTCACTGCCTGTTGGCTTTCCAAGTAATTGGAGCGGGCTGTTGCTGTTCCCCTTGTCACCGAAGGAGCCCACTGGTAACTCTTCGCAGGGTATGTGGCTTCAAACTCACGCCTTTGTCTCCTTCTCTGCTGCAATCCAGCTGTAGTCAGAAGTGCACCAAGAAGAGTGCCTTGCACCTGGCTGAAGATCTGTTCATTGCCTCGGAGGCCACCTCCAGAGCAGGCAGAGACACGCTTCCCTATCTCGATGATGACATCCCACTGCTCAGCGTGGAGGAGGAGCCTGGTATGTGCCTTTTGGGGGACTACACTGCTCTGTTCATCCTGCAGTTCTTCCTGTCCCTGCCACTGGTTCGTGCCTCAGTTTCCCTACTTTTAAGCTGGCGGTGTGCTGTCACATGAGGCTGTAGGAGTATGAACTCAGTAAAGGTTGTAAGTTGCTTTGAGATCTTCGACAGGTGTTGATACATGTGTTTGCTCATCCTCTTGGGTCAAATGTGGATGGTCCTTTCTGGCTGGAATTGCTAATTGTGACATGATGTGGCCATGAAATATCTGTCAGCTCTGAGCTGCCTGTGACAGGCAGACAGCAAAGCTTTGGCACTGTGTTGTGAGAGCTGTCTCAGTATGCTAGAGCCACATGCAATGGTAATGTATGGAAATAACCCCTTCCCTGAAGCAGAGTAAACAGCAGGATGCTTTTCTCCAAGGACCCCTGGGCATCAGGTAACTTGTGAAAAAACAAAGCAGCTTGTTCCAGTTGGTGACCAAGCGTGGTTTGTGGGTCAGGTGAACAGTGTGCCAGGCACACTTTGACCCTACTTGTCACCTGTTGAGAAGAGGGCAGTCCCCAGGTGTCCCTGAGCTGGAGTAAAGAGGTCAGGTAGGAGCCAGGCTGCAGTCAGGAAGAGCTCAGCTGTGTGAAGTTAGCTGCAAGACATACTTAGTGGGACAGGGACAAATTTTGCTTGGCCCAAGAAGCATGTGGTGTCCCTGTGACCATATGGACAATGTCAGTGGGATCTGGCAGAGGAAGAATAGCCTGAAGCACAGGCTTTGGACAGAACTGTGGATTTAGAAGTGTAGCTTTCATGTGGCAGTGACTTGAGAAAGATGCTTCCTGTGACACCCTGGGCAAGTCGCTGCTCCTGCCTGGGTCTTACTCCATCTCCTTAGCTTGAGTGAGTTTTACTGCACCTTGCAAAGTTTTTGCAAAGGAGAGCAGAAAGCTGCAAGAGACTCATGACACTGAGCACTGAGGCTGCCTTTGATTTTTCTCTTTTTCTAGTCTCCCTGGAAATAGGGGATGTCCCATTGGTATCTGTGATGCCAGAAAATCTGCAGCTTCCTGCTGAGAAGAGCAACCAGGGTCACTTGATAACTCATCTGCAGGAGCTGCTGGAACACTGGGTGCTGTGGTCTGCTGTGAAGAGCAGATGGGTGATTGTGGGTAAGGAGCGAGGGGATATTCCATCTGCATGGATTTTAGAGAGTTTGGCAGTATCTTGATCAGTCCCCAAGCCTTGATTATTAGTCACAAGAGACTGAGAAAAGGGACATAATGTGTGGCTTCTAACTCAGTGGAAGAGTGTCACCAGAACGGTCAGTACCTAAGGGAACTGCTTGGGGAACTCAGACTTCTCCATCCCTCTTGTTTCCCTCAGATCTGAAATGGCAAGTCCTGGTGGGGTCAGCCAGGCATGGGGCTCATTACAAGAAAGCCCAGCTGCCAGTGTGCTTTAGAGGCTGTTCCTTTTTCCCTGTTGAAAATACCATCTTTCTGCCACAACCCTGCTGTCTGAGGGTGTCCTAAGTGCAAGATACACGTAGTTCCCAAACGCTTACCTGGGCTTCTCCTTGCAGGGCTCTTTCTCCTGGTTTTGGTCCTGTCCATATTCTTTGCCAGCCGCCTCCATCCAGCTAGCCGTGCTCCAGTCTTGTTCCGGCCAGACACCAACATCCAGGTGCTGCTAGACCTGAAATACAACCTGAGTGCTGAAGGCATCTCCTGCATTACCTGCTCAGGTGAGAGTGCTGCTCCCCAGACCGTGGTGGGCACAGCCTGGTCTAAGCCCTGGGCTGGAGGAGCTGAAATGTGAGGCAGAGGCCTACATTGTTCAGATACCTCACTGGACACTGGATGGACCCTGTTGAAGGGAAACACACGCTGGGAGTGGGATGGTTGAGTTGCCTGTAGGAGTGGAGTGTTCTGAAAAGTATTTCTTGCTTTAGTCAGGAGCTGCCTGGATGTTTTGGCTGGAGCGATTCCTTTACAGTCCATGAAGACTGACTATTCTAACTTGGAACCCCAGTGACCAGCTGGGGGTCTGTGGCTCTGTTCCCTGCTTAGGGTTTGGTGTTCAATAGCAGAGCCCGTGGCGTGTGCAGGGCTGGTAGGTCTCTGGTCATGCCATCCACTCTTTCCTTCCTGACTAACCATGTGGGACAGGTTTGTTTCAGGAAAAGCCCCACAGTTTGCAGAACAACATCCGAACCGCCTTGGAAAAAAAGAAGAGGGGCTCAGGGTCACCTTGGGGAAGCAAAGGGAGCACAAGTGATACAGGACAGCAAGGTAAGTGAGGTGTGATGATTCTGACCACATTTGGGTCCAGGGCCCAAGGGTCCACACGGGTAAAAACTAAATCATATAATCTGAATTGCTCATGGGGAATAATTATCTTCAGACCCTGCCCTGCTGAGCCCTAGCTTGTTGCTGGATGTAAGTGGCATCATTACAATCCCCCTTCCCCTGAATGCCTGCTCTTCTCTAGGACACGGTCCTACAACCCAAACGGCAGTACAGTCTAGTAACAAATCCCTCTGGTCTGAGTACAGGGCTAGGACCACACAGCTTTTGCATCCCAGTTCTGTGTCACAACCTTGCTGGCAGGCCAGGAGGAGGGTAAATTTAGCCCGTTCTGCAGGGTATTTCAAGGATAAAAGAGTTACTGGGCCAGACCCTGAGGTGACATGAATCAGTAAGCCATCAGGAATTACTGCAACTCAGGATGTATTTGTGAAAACCTTTGAAAGGTTGTGCTGTGCTGCTACAAGGCAGAGGCTGAGCCTACTGCACCGGAGGAGACAGCAGACCAGAACCTTCCTTTGCTGCTGCCCATGCCTGTAGGATTTGCTGGTTGAGAAGTACCACTAGCCCTCATGCTCTCTGTTTCCTTCAGATCTCCAGGGGACTGTGTATATCTCCAAGTCCAGAAGCAAGGGCAGGCCAGCCATCTACAGATTCTCGCTCAATGCCAGTGTCCCTGCTCCCTGGCAGATGGTGTCACCAGGAGACGGGGAGGTGCCTTCATTCCAGGTGAGTCAGTCCAGGGATGCTGGAACTCTCTATCAAGAGTGCAGCACTCAACAGGTGAGCACAAGAGCCTCCTCCTGTTTCTCCACGGGGTCCTAGGTAGCGCCGGCTGGAATTTGCAGGGCGTTGCAGTAAGGTAGTTAAAACAGAGGGCATTGTGTCTGGCATCATTATATAGATTATGCCGTGCAATATTTGCCTGTTGCTGTTGCAATGTGGCTGTCAGCAATGGGAACAGAAGTGTGGGTGTCTGTGGGGATCAGATGAGGCCTGGTATCATCGGCTGAGCTCGTTCTAGTAGAAACTGCTACTGAGACAGCTGGATTCCCATTGCTTCCTTCTGCCCATGCACAGATACAGGCGTGCAGGCAACACTGCTTCTGCACAGGCCATGTTGGACACACACCCCCCAGAAGGACTCATTTTCAGGTGTCCCTCACCTTGGGGACAGAGCAGCCACCGTTCACCTGAGGGCACAGAGATCGGGGATGGTGAGGGGCCCCATCACGCCCTGGGAAGGCGGCAGGCTGGGAGCTGGCTGGGTTCGTGTCTGCAGTGCTCATCTGTGTGGCTGTGCCAGTGCTCGGGGAGGAGGGGAGTGTGTGATGCTAATGTGCAACAGGCTGCAACCCTGTGGAGTTAAGTGTCTGTTTTCATTAATCCATTGCTTAGGTGTATAGAGTGCCTTTCGGTAACTTCACCAGGAAGCTGACAGCTTGTGTGTCCACAGTAGGGCTGCTTAAGCAGATGAGCCCCAGGAAGTGGATGATGACCACCTTGTCCTGTGACACCAAGAGGGGCTGGAAGTTCGACTTCAGTTTCTACGTGGCCGCCAAGGAGCAGCAGCGAACACGGTAACCTTCCAAAACCCAGTCAGGGCCAGGCAGCGAAACCAGCACAGCCGAGTGGCTGATATGGGATGCCCAATGTCCAGTGCCAGTCCTGCCCTTAGTTGATGTCCATGGCTCTAAGACTTGCTTTGCTGCAAATGTGCCCCATCTTTGCAAAGTTATTTTGCAGGCCTATAGCATCATTAATGTGTCAAAGGCTTGGCAGGTGCAGGACTGTGACTGGGGGCTTCTTTTGGGTGGCAAAAAGGCATTGCTGATCTTGGTCTTGCCCTTACCCACCTGAAGTCCTGGGCTGAACACACAGCACAGAATATGCGATGGCTAGGGATCCAGGTCTGGAGTTGCTCACCTTTTCCTTTCCTTCTGTCCCTGAGAGCGTCTGTTTCCGTGTAATGCTTTGGACACTTCATCTTTAGTATCTCTGGTCCCTCATAACAAACTTTCTTTGTGGCACAGGAAACTGTATTTTGCTCAGTCACACAAGCCCCCTTACCATGGCCGAGTGTGTGCAGCACCTCCTGGCTGTCTTCTCAGCTCTAGCCCAGACGGACCCACCAAAGGCATCCTTTATGTTCCCAGCGAGAAAGGTGAGCTGATGGGAACCCGTTCAGCTGTGTCTGGCCGTCTGGGCCAGAGTCAGACCTTTTCTTGCCACCTTCTGATGTAACCAGCCTTTCCTCTGTATTTCACAGCAGCACCCAAAGCAAAGCTGTCGGCCACTTCTGGATTTAATCCTTGCATGAACACAGGCTGCGGAAAGCCAGCAGTGCGGCCACTGGTCGACACAGGAGCCATGGTGTTTGTAGTGTTTGGTATCAGAGGTGTTAACCGCACAAGACGCCCGGACAACCACGTCATCGCAGACATGGTACACACGTTCTGGCATGCTGGACAGGCGTGCTCGGGGCTGATGAATGAAGGATGGTCTCCCTGGATGGTGTTTAGCTAATCCCTGCAGCCCAGGCAGCATGCTCCAGCAGTCTAGACAGATGGAACAGCAGAGATGGTAGCATTATGATGAGCCAAAAGCACATTTCTATTTTAGCAAATTCACAAATAAGGGAGATCAGGAAGCCCTTACTGAAATCACTTCAGACTTTTCAGAAAATCCCTTTCTGAGTGCAATATCCAGCCTTCTAATTTTGAGTCTAAATCTGGCTTTCCTGAGGATTTTAGAAGCAAACTCAGCTTGAGCTCAGTATGAAAATTGCACTACAAATTCAAGATCTGGGGTTCTGATGTTTTTCTATAGTTGTTAATTTTGTTATGAGATACTAACATGAAAAAATACAAATCAATTACTCCAGGGAAAGGTTACTAAATGTGGCTTTTCCAGGAAAAGCTTATCTCCTAGATCTGATACCTTGCCACATTCAGAGTCTTTGCCCAGCAGAATTATGCTTAGCTCTTGTCACTGGGCAGATGCCCCTCGGGTTTTTGCTGTTCTTCCTGCCTTCTGATTTGGGGGCACTGTGCAGAATCAGCCCTTGCCTGTTTCCTTTGGCTGGGGCAGCATGAAATGCAGGCAGTGGAGTGGGCAGAAAGCTGGAGCTGCGTGCTGGGCACTGTGGGGATTCTGAGCTGCTCCTTAGGCAGACCCTGATGGTTTGGGGCATGACATGGTGGCTGTTCATTTATCAGTGCTTCTTTTTTAAGGGGGGATGTATTATCTTTTATTTATTTTTTCCACCATGTAACCTGTGGTCTGTACAAGCTACTCCCAGGCTGTGTAGCCAGGAGAAGACTCGGCTTCTGCCTTCTTGTTCCAGTTGCTGTGTGTGCCTCACGTGTGGTGCTCTTATTGTTGTGTCTCCTTGTGAAAGGGCAGCGTTATCTACGATGACAGCTTCGACCTCTTCAAAGAGATTGGCAACCTGTGCCGCCTCTGCAAAGCCATCGCCAGCAATGCCGAGCTGGTGAAGCCAGGAGGGGCTCAGTGCCTGCCCTCTGGTAGGTAGCACCAACACCAGCCACAGGCCTTGGGGAGATCCCGGGTCCCTGGGTGGATACCGGTCCTCACCCTCTGTCTGAGGAGTACGGCTGCTAAGGGCTTGTGAACTTTCAGATCCCAGCTCGGTGAAGCAGGAAAAGAGGTAGCGGTCAATGACCAGATTGCTCTACTTGCAGCAGTGTTTGTTTGGGCTGGGGCCCTCAACAGCAAACCAGAAAGGATGGCTGCTTTTTGCCACCTCCTTTTCTTCCCAAGGCAGCTTTACTCTTCTAGAACATGCCCCTGGTGATGCTTTCTGGGAGATGAGAGAGAGAAATGGTCTCCAAAGACGTTGGGCATATTCTTCAGGATTTAATCCAGTGAAGATAAGAACGGAATTCAATCTGTTCTTTCCAGTCATGTGTATTGCTTGTGATACACTTAAAATCCTCTGGATGAGTAAATATCTTCTTAGTAGCTGCTGAATAACCACCCCTGTGGCTTCACATACCTAACCAGTGACTGTCTCTTCGCAATTCAGAGGTCACAAGGTTGTGGAGCTGGGCCTAGGAAGTGTATATTGGCTTCAGCCCAAAAAGTTGTTTATTTTTTTTCCCTTCCTTGTTGCAATGTGCTTCCTTGCCTTGTCTTGTCCTCCATCCCTTGGTCTTTCTTTCTCTCCAGGTTACAGCATCTCCTCCTTTCTGCAGATGTTGCACCCTGAGTGCAAGAACATCCCGGAGCCAAACCTGCTGCCTGGACAGCTCTCTCATGGGGCAGTGGGGGTGAAGGATGGGAAGGTGCAGTGGATCTCCATGGCATTTGAATCGGTGAGCACATGGCATCACCATCTGTCCTTGTGACAGTTTCTTCTTGTGATTTCTGGGGGTCTGGCTCTGCTCTTTCTGCACTGGCCACTTTAATTTTCAGCCATAATTTAGTGTTTGCTAGTGTTTATGCCTTGTTGCAGACAGATGCCTGCACTCACAAGTTGCTAGAAGTAGCTGTTTATGCCCCAACTTGCTCTTACGATGAGAGCTCAGGCAAAGAGCTGGTGGCAGATTTCCCAGTTCTGCCTGGTGCTGCAACTCCAGCTGGCTTGTTCTGCCTCTTCCCTTGCCATGCATACCCTGCCCCAAAGAGCAGGACATGAGAATAACGTGTTCATTTCCTTGCAGACAACCTACAAAGGGAAATCTTCCTTCCAGACATATGCTGACTACCTGAAATGGGAGACATTCCTGCAGCAGCAACTCCAGCTCTTCCCAGAGGACTCTGCTCTCCGGCACGGTTTCCAGACCTGTGAGCACTGGAAGCAGATCTTCATGGAGATTATAGGCAAGTGCCTCCCATGTTTCTCTTCCTGAGGAGCCCACGCTCTATGATACATCTTCACGCACACTCTATCCCACCTGGTGGGCATGTGTTATATCATCAGTCCTTTATATATCACCTGCTTTCCACTTTCATCCTCCCCTTCCCATCTCACCCTGCCTGTCTTGTTGCCAGGGACACCCAGTGCCTTTCTCATCCCAGCTGTCACGTTCCAGGAGTCAAATGAGCTGCCTCTTTTCTTCCAGGAGTGCAAAGTGCCCTGTACGGCCTGGTCCTCTCGCTGGTTATTTGTGTGGCTGCAGTGGCGGTGTTCACCACTCACATCCTCCTCCTGCTGCCAGTGCTGCTCAGCATTTTAGGTAAAAATGCCAATTCCAATGGGTTAAGCTCTCCCTTTGTCTGAAATTGGTGGGTTGTAGCACTGCTGAGTCTCTGGTGATATGAACTGAATTGCTCTGACTCCGTGTAAAGCCTTTTGGCTTTCCTGAAGCCAGCCCCGATACACCTAGGTGAACAGGAGAAACTGAACAAATGCACAGGAACCTCATTGGGAAAGTAGATTTGTATGTCTAATTCCCAGTGTGTTTTATCTACACAATCCCTTCTATTTGTTTAAATAAGGGTTTTAGCTACACAAATGCCATCCCTGCCTGTTATGTATAATAATGTGATTAAGTCCCATGTGTTCTGAATAACAATTGCAGTACTTCACAAGGATCTGCACCACGGTTGCTGTTTCCAAGCTGCGGGAGATTTTTAAAAGCTGAATATTTTAGCGCTTTTGTTAGTATTCGAAGCAAATTTGTAAATAGCTCCCTCTCCCTGGCTGGTGATTTGACGATATTGTGGACTAAGTGTGTTGCTAAACTTCTCAGTTTAAAAATCAAATCAATCATTTTAAAGCTACTTAGTCTCCCATACATGACTCACAAACAAATGTCACTCTTGCCTTTAAGAAAAAACTGTGCATGCACTCAGCCTGTGTGTAACTCCTGCAAAAAATACAAAGGGCCCTCGTCCTTGTTGTGCATGTATGTGCACACACACGCTTGCCTGGGCGTGGATTCATTTAGCAAGTGTTAGTCTAGACTGGCATCTGTCTGTCAGTTTGTCTAATATTCAGCTAGGTGCTTCACTCCCCAGCAGATCCAACTACCTTGTTGAACGGTCCCTGTGGCAAGGGAAGGTCTCTAAAATTCACCTAACATGACCTTCTTCACGCAGGGGTGGTCTGCTTGGTGGTGACTATCATGTACTGGTCTGGCTGGGAAATGGGAGCTGTGGAAGCCATTTCCCTCTCCATCCTCGTTGGCTCCTCCGTGGATTACTGCGTGCACTTGGTGGAGGGCTATCTGCTGGCAGGGGAGAACCTGCCGCTGCACCAGGCTGAGGTGAGCTCTTTTCCTCCCATAGCCTCGTGTCCATGCCCCCCATGCCCTCTGTGCCACTTGGCTACGATGCAGGACTTAAGGCGTGGTGGGCTAGGGAGGATGCAGCTTCCCACCCTTGCAGCACGTCTGGGATGTGATGTGTCCTGCTTCTCCAGCTGACTGGTTGGAGACTGGTGTGAGCTTGCATACCTCAGTGCAGTAAATTCAGCCGAGGGTCCAACCCACGTGCTTGTCTCTTTTACTGGTCACAGTTGTGTGCAAAGCAGCCCCCTTCCGTGCCCCATGAAGACAGTCATGTGTTGGAATGTCCTTACACTTGTTCTGTAGCCTCTGCAAATTGTTGTGCTGTGCTGGACCTGCAGGTTTCCTCCAACCTTCTTCCTCTTTGGGAAGAATAGACCACAAAAGCTTGGGGATCTCTGATGCCAGGTATAGTGTCTTCATGCAGAGCCTCTTATGTCAGTCAGCAGTCTGTGGTGGAAATGAGCCACAAAATCCAGCAGATTTTGCCTCTACTGGGTTTTAACCCCATGGTGTTTGCCCAGTGTGCTCAGAGACTGCATGAACTGTCCATCTGCACTCACACAGCATCTCTTTCCTGGACTGGGATGCTGTGAGCTAAGCCACCCTCTCAAAGACTAGATAGAACATTAGTGCAGCCCTGTGTGCTCATCCCCATTCTCCCTTAACTGTGCTGTCCCTTCTGCCAGGACCCCAGAGCATGTCGCCAGTGGAGGACGATTGAAGCGGTCCGTCACGTGGGGGTGGCCATCGTCTCGAGCGCCGTCACCACAGTGATCGCCACTGTCCCGCTCTTCTTCTGCATCATTGCCCCTTTTGCCAAGTTCGGGAAGATCGTGGCCCTCAACACGGGAGTGTCCATCCTGTACACGTTAACTGTGAGCACAGCCCTGCTGAGCATCATGGGGCCGGGCACGTTCATCCGCAGCAGGACTTCTTGCCTCAAGGCTGTGCTGGGGGTGCTTCTTGTTGGTCTGCTGGGTCTATGCATCTGCCTCGCCCTGCTGAAGAGTGGATTTGAGATCCCTCTGCCTAATGGGAAGGCCCTTTAGACCCTATGCCAAGAGCCACATGCTCTGTTTTCTTGCTCTCTTTCGTTTTTTTTTCTTTTTTTTTTAAAGGATATTTTTTGTAAGAAAAAGAAATAGGAAAAAAGTCCCCTTTTTCCAGAAATTTTTCAGCTCCAGATGCACTTTATTTTCTAATGGGTTTTGCTCTAAGCTTCTATTTATTATTTTGGGTAGTGATGGATGGATGTCGGACAGTGAGGGCTGCCCAGGGAATACCTCAGCCCGTGAGTAGGAGGGGAGGTCTCCTTCTCTCAATTTGTTTTCTGCTTTTCTTTTTCTTTTTCTTTCTTTTGAGATTTTTT
>VWYH01011236.1:341775-453937 GCA_013399365.1 Pampusana beccarii
ACAGAGCTTTCTGGAACCGCAAAGCTAAAAGGGGAGAAGTTGGGATTGCTTTCAGAATGCTTTCCCCTGTCCCTTCTCTCCCCTTGGCCAGGGTCAGCATTGCAACCGTGACTCGAGGTGATGTCCTATCCCCATGCCAAGCATGTGCCTCGTCACCTGAGCCTTGGACAACAGCAGTGTTGGCCAGGCCTGGGACATGGTGTGGTCTGGACCCCTGTGCCCAAGCTGGGCCAGCAGTGAACTCACTGCACGAGAGCTCTTATGGGTGTCGTTGTGGGATCCGAACTAGAGATGGTGGCACCACCAGTAGTGACCTGCTGTCATCGTTTGTGGGGGGTGTCAAGACAGCTGGGAATATTCATAAAATTATAGAGGTAACAGGAATGCGATTGGTGCCCTCAGTGGCTTGCTCTCCTCTCCCTCATCACAGCAGTGAGGACAAGACAGTATTGATGCCCAATCCCACCTCTTGCTCAGAGTGAGACCTCACCAGTTGCTGCCTCTGCTCTTTGTGTCAGAGAAAACAGCCCTGAGGTCCCTGCAGAGCCTTTTGGTCATGGCAGTCAGCTCTTAGCCTGAGGACGAGCTCGTACCTGGTGCCATGCACGGATAAACAGTGGTGCATCCTCTGTGACACCCTCCGTTGTGCAGACACGAGGGCAGCGGAGCTTCAGCCTGCGGCTGCTGCCTCCTCAGAGCAGATGGTTTATATTAAAGTAAAATGAAATTGCAAACTGGTACCATTAACAAGTACATTTTAAGCATCGCTGATTCTATCATATTTTTAAAATTGAAATAGCTAAGTGTGTGCATTGATATGCAGCACATCTGGTCCTCGGCAGAAAGGGAGGGGTTGGGCCCACTGGGAGATGCATTAAACATTATTTACAGGGATGCCAATAGAGGGAGGTGGCCAGAAAGCAGCCTGACTCCATTTGTTTGCAGATCCCATGTTCCTGGTGGGTTTGTTTTCTCTGTCTGGACTGACCCCCTTTAAGATAGCAATTCCAGGAAGCCTGTCCCAATTGCCAGCCAAGTTCTGGGGACTGTGCTGGTGAGACGGAGCAGCAGCTGCTTCTGCCTGGCCCAGTGTATCCCTGCCAGTCTTAACACCTTCACAGTGTGTCATTCCTGTGAAACTGGATCAAATGTTTGTTCCCGAAAGTAGGTTCCCCAAGGTGTCAGCTGGAGAGAGAAGTGCCAGGACAGGACTCTTGTTGATGCCAGAGGAAATCCAGAGCAATCCTGCCTCGGGCAGTGAGGGTGACGAAAGCGTGAGCAAACCAGACCTGGCTTCCTCCTCACCATCCCACAGTGCACCTGAGTTACCCATTTCTGCAAAGTGTTAAATGTTCCTTGGCACCTACCTCTGATCTGCACCAGTTCCTTCATAATGAACCCTGTGCCCATGAATAAATGGTCCTGGAAAGGATTTTTCACTATCCTTAAGCTGTGCTGTTTTGATGGCTGCTGTGCACAGTTCAGCCCCAACATTGGCCTGTAAGCCAGGCTTTTTTCCTATGTCTGTTCTCTGAATTTAATTACTAGTGGTGCCTTGAGCACTCATAAGTGCAGCGAGCACAGAGGGCAGTGTGCTGAGACCTGTGTGGGTGCTGCAGGGGACAGCAAGGTAGCCCCAGTGCTGCTGCCAAGGATGCTCTGACTGGCAGCTTGGCCTGAATTTAGCTAATGCTTCAAATTCCTTGGGGTGATTAAAGCCGATGGGTATTTCCAGGTCACTAGACGAAAGAATAAGGTGCCAAGTGCACCCTTAGAGGAAGTTCCTCCTTCTATGAGCATGAAGAAACCTTGAAAGGTCTTTAAGACAAGGCATAGATGTGCTTTGAATCCTGCGAAGTTTAAAGCTATTTAAGCCTCTGTGTTTGTGCTCACTGTAAAGAGGCTGTGAGGCCCCCACTTCCAGAGTGGCACTCCATGCTGGGACCATTCATTCAGCCACTTTGGCAAGACAAAGATTAATTTCAAAGTAGTGGGAAACCTTTTGTGTCTCTTGGGGCTGATCTGGCAGTGTTTGATCTAGCAGTGGCTGATCTGCAGACAAAAATAACGGAGTTCTTGGCACCTGACAGGATCTGCCCTGTTTTCTGGAGCAAGCAGAGGAAAGGACAAGTGATTTTCCCTCCTCTCTGCAGCCAGCCCTGGCTCACTCAGTGCAGAGGGGCTGGCTGGCACTAGAAGGAGCAGAGCATCACCTTCCTCTTTGTTGTCAAAGGTGGTACTGGGAGAGCAACAGCCAGAGCGATTCAGAAAGGAAAATGAGAGCCTGAGATAAGTGCAGAGCTGTAGCAGGTGATTCACAAAGGCAAAGTGGGAGATTGTGCCCCTCCAGCAAGGAAACTGAGGCAAGGAGAGGAGGAGGAACTTATTCCAGATCGTAGTAGGATGGTGGAAGAGCCAGGAGATGATCCTGCGTGATTCTTTGCACTGCAAGGACCCGCTGGATGTTGGTAAACTGAAAACTCAAACATAGTCATGACGCTTAAGATCTAATTAGACATTTGCCCCACCGCTATTTCACTCTGCACAGCTCTGTGGTCAGGGTGGCCAGTGCTTTTTGCACATGCTGTGGAGTGGAAGAGGCTTAGAGGCAAGCACCAGCCTTCCCCAAAATTCTTACAGCACCGTGATCTCCCCAAGCACCTGCGGAGACAATAAATCAGTAGCAGATGTGTACATCCATCTCCGTGTAGGCGGCATCCTCCTTGGGATTAGAAAATATTCATAAAATTATAGAGGTAAGAAAACGGATGGGTTTATCTGAGCAAATGCGAAGGTGGGGCTGACAGCCCTGCTGGGAATCGGTGCTCCGAGGCAGATGCTCGTAGCAATAAAAAGCAAGGCCCTCACCTGTCTGGCACTGTTCTGCGAACAGATGCTCGCCCTAAATTAATTCCTCCCCCATCTCTGCCTATTTTCTTTCTCTGATGACTCCTCTGTTTCCCAGACCATCTCTTGGGCACTGCCGTCTTGCTGAGCAAGGTTCAGCCTTTTCCGTGCTAGCTGCTTCTGCCTCAGGTGCTCACAGGGCCTGGATAAAGTGGCTGGACGTTGTCTCGGGGTGAATTGCTTAGGCAGAGGAGCTAGCGAGTTAAAATGCTTCAGATTAAGCTGTCCGTTCTGATGGTTTTAAACAGCAGAATGCAGCAGACCTGCCTTACTTGGAAGAAAATGCTCCAATTTTCCATTTCCAAACAATCTCGTTGCAGTTAAAAAGAAATGTGCGCGGGTGCTCAGTTACAGCACACTGCAATGGAGTATTCCGAACTGCCCACCCCTAGTAAATCCTGTTTTGAGGGTTGTGCTCTGAAAAGCTGATGTTAACGTTTCAGTCTCCTACAAACCAGAGCCACTCCTGTCCTGACCAGAAGGGCACTGCTCCCCAGAGCCGCTGTTGCTGCTTCAGCTGAGCTTCCCCGTGAGTTCAGGGCTCCCCATGACTGTGGATGCTCAGGGGGAGTCTCTGCTCACAACAGCCGTGTCGAATTCAGCTTTGGAGCGAGGAGGAATGGAGCTGATGTGATTTGCAGAGGTCAGTGTCAGAGGAAGGAACAGAGCTGGGTCTCCTCGCTCTGTGTCCTCGTGTTGTGCCTCCTGAGGTGCTGAGTTCACACGGGGTCTGTACAGGCAACTGGGGCATCAGGTTTGGCCACCGACCTTGGCGATTTCAAAGGCTGCGGATGCTGAAAGGGCTGAGCTGGGCTGTGTTCCTTGATCCCTGCTGGATCTGAAGCTATGCCAGAGCAAAGCCAGCCTGGCACATATCCCCGAGCAGGACGTGTGGCATGCCCACAGGGTTACTGGGACCACTGATGGTCTGGATGCAGTGGTCTCCAGAGACCCCTGGCTTTGTCTCTGCTGGAGCAAACTCGGCTGTTACTTTATGTCATGACATCTGATTCTTTTAGCTTGTCCTGCACTGAATTTTCTTACCGGGGCAGCCTGCCCTCCTGGAAGGTTATAAAAGGCTTTTTATTTAACCCTGTGACACATCTAAATCCTCCCACGCTCTCCACCAAGGAAGCTGTGCTGACTGATTTGCAGCCAGGCAGGACAAACTCACAGTCTCTTGGTTATTTCTTCCAAAATCACTCCTCACCCCAGAAAACACACAAGCCATAGTTCACAGTTTTCCAAAGGCCTCTCCTAGCTGCTCAGCCCTGGTAGAGGGCGATGGCCAGAACCAGAGGCAGAGCAACAAGGAGATGAGCAGAAAGGTTTACGGGGGAAGCAGAAGAGAACAAAGGGGAGGGAGGATGGTTCAAAAGCCAAGGGGAGGTGTGAGCACCCCGAGGATGGAGGGAGGGCACTGCTGTTTCACCACGTCCTGTGCAGACCTTAGAGTGTCGGTTCTCAGAGTGATGTAGCACAATTCCTGATGTAACGTACGCGTGCTTCTTTTGTAAGTCGTCTCCTACCCTCACTATTTTCAGTGTTCTTGATTTTTGGAGACTGTTGTAAATAAAAAATTTTGACATTCGCACCTTTGGATCCTTCATTCGTCACTGTATCTCTGTTGCATGTAAACGTCAGCGCTGGATGGAGCGTGCTGCCACTGATCCTTCCAACCCACACTATTCCATGATGTGTTGTGTAAGTAATGCAGTGGGGATGAGGCCACAGCACTGGTTCCCAACGTGCACAGGATTGCTCCTGCTGCTGAAATCAGGCCTCTTGCAGCCAATGTCCCACATCCAGAAAAGCTGACAGCCAGGAAAAGCCAGCTCAGGATCCCACACAGGTCTGCAAGAGGGCTGGCTTGAGCAGGAGCTTTATCCAGGTGTTGTGGAGGCCTTTTACTCCTCCTTGCACCACAAGGAGGAGACTCACCTGCCTCCTGCAGCACTGCGGTTTCTCACAACGCACATTCCTGGCATGAACTTCTGGTCGACGTTTTGCCCCCGTGCTCTGCACCTCCCAGGACCACACTGAACTGGTTTCCATAGCTCTTCAGAAAGTGGCTGCTGGGCTGAGGAAGGGTTTGGGGCAGGAGAAAGGGCTCAGAGGCTGGATTACACGGGGCAGTAGCAGCTCATTGCTCATTTCAAGCTGGGAGAGGCGGGAAGGAATTGTGTTTCTATCTGTCTGTGCAGGGCTGCTGGCTCAGCCCATGCTCCCTGTAATCTGACATCTCTTCTTCCAGGAGAGTGAGTCTGGAGCGAAGTCTTCATTACACACAGCAGATTCCCCTTGGTCTGCTGTCAAGCTGTGGCACAGCAAGGTCTCCATTGCTTCCCCAGCAGCGTTTAGAGGTGCCTGTGCGCCCTGGGGTGCTGCAGCAGGGGCACCCTGTGCCCCTTTCCCACAGGCTCCTTCCCACCCCGAAACCAAACCCCAAGCATCCACTCTGTGGCTTTGAAAGGGGAAAAACTCTCTGTAAAACGGCGTCAGAACCGCCCTCTGCACTCATGCAGGACGCTGCCGCTGTCCCTTTGTCCCCGGGTTACCTGCCCATCCTCAGGAGACATTTGGGGAGCTGGAGGGGACTTGTTAGGGCCCCGAATTTTGGGGGGGAGCTGCTAAAGCGGTTAAAGCTCGCAGCTTAGCTCAGAAACAGGGAGCTTTTAAGGTGTACACTCATCTGACTCAGCTATGCTGATGAAAATCAGGGTTTTCTGTTGTTTTTTGAAATCAGTTTTTACTCCTTGGTGTTCCCCCCATCCCATACACGGTGCCTGTGGGGACACTGCGTTGAGGGCTGTGGCTCAGCCCATGGCTGCTTTCTGTGCAGCAGACCTGTCCCCTGCCTCTGGTATTCATGTAGCTCTCACAGGAGCTGCTATAAGGGACCCAAAGGGTAAACCGAAGCTGTCGTGAATGACTGTGACGATAAATCACAGTATCTTGCCATTTCTTTGTCTGTATGCCTTTAACCTTTATTTTTCCTGATGTAAAAATGGAAGTGGCAACTGTGTCTGATGCGTGAGGCTGTGAGCTCACTGAATTTCAATGCTGGGTGCTGCCAGAAAGCCCTCGCGCATCTCCCAAGGCTGCTCAGCACAGGCTCTGCCCTTGCTGACCTGGCTGCTGTGCTGGGACCCTCTTGCCGCTCACTGGGAACACAGGACAGCTGCTGTTTCCTTGGGGCCTGGCTTATGCTGGCCACAGTGTGGGTTATGTGGGGAGGGAAAGCGTGCTCTGAACCGCCCCAGTGTGTGTTTAGGCATCTGGTGTGGTGACAGATCATCTCTGACCCCCCAGTACGCAGCTGTCATAGCCTGCCCGCTGCCGGGGGCTGAGTTTTGCTGGGCCTTTGCTGCTTTGGAGCTTTAGGGCTGAGCAGTCTGTGCAGCTGGTAACAAACCTGAGATAAGAGCGTGCCTCTGACACCGCAGAGCATGGAGGGCACCAGCTCAGAGACACCCAGCTAAGCATTAATTCTGTTTTCTGCAGGTTTATATCGTATGCTACCAGAGAAATCCACCAGTGCTCTCCAGAAAGCCTCCTTTCCAGTCTGCTGAGGCCATTTCCAATAAAGCTAACTACAGAAAAGCAAATTCAGCTCCTTCCTGACACATGGAGACAAATAAGCTCTTCCTCCAGCACTGCTGCTCTGACCCCATTCCTGCAAGCTGCGAAAGCCGCCCTACCCCAGCGGCTCTGATAGCAAACCCTCCCTGCACACCCAGCAGGCGGCTTTTGGGGATGCTCTGTGACCGTAGCTGTGCCGTGGCAGCTCCCAGCAGGGTTAACTGGGTGTTGGGATGCGTGGGACGGAGCTGGGGCTCCTGTGTTTGGAGGGGTTCGCAGTGTTTGGCAGCGCTGGACCAGAGCTGCTCACGGACTGGGGAAGGCTGGTGGTGACCAGCCGCTAACCTCACGTGTGCTCGGCAGCCTGCAATTCCATTTATTAGCACTTTAAATTTGCTGTCTCTACTCCAAATGGAGTGTTTACAGCATTGACACGAACAGCTGTCCCAGTCAGCCAGATCATAACAAATGGGAGCTCTGGCTGGAGTGGTTTTTTGCTGCAAGGGGGCAATACATCTTATTATTAAACAATGAAGCTCGTGATGGATGGTGACGAGTCGCTTTGCTGTCTTGCTTGAAGATCACACTGAAAAACAAACATAAAACTGAAGGCGTTCCCAGAGATCTAGACAAGGCCTCACATTGTACCTGGGAAGAAACAGTGGTGAGGTTCTCTGGTGCCTTAACTGCAAGATCCTTTGCATCAGGGACATGGGCTATGCTGCCTTCTCTTCAGGAGAGACGAGCTGGGAGGGATGTGGCAGTTGCGGGAGGAAATTTAGGAGGAGAGAGGAAGAGGTGCTGGTGAAAATCATGGGTCATAGCAAGAGCTGAAGACAACTCGTCTCTTCCCTGAGAACGCTGCAGAGCCCTTGTCCTCTGTAACGTTGCCTGTCATCTGATTATAAGGCAGAATGGGTCAAACAGTGTCATTTTGGTGCAGCCTGAAGCAAAGCTGTGTTATTGGGGGAGCATACGGTTTAAAGGGGTGAGGGGTGGTTGGGGGCAAGGTCATCCAGAGGGGCATGGGGGAAAATGATGGTTACTGGGGGGACAAAGCCCTCCGGGGGGCCAGGCACATCGTCCCGCTGCTTCAAGTGACTTGCGTGAAGGACTGTAAGCCACAGCTCTCTGAGCAGAGAGCTGGAACAAACGATATGCTCATTTAATGCCAGAACAAAATTGGAAGAATCATATTCAACAGAACGGAGCTGAGCTATTCCGAGCAGCTGCGACAGCAAAGCTCAGCCCTGGGCAGGTACGTTACCTACAGCTCTGTCACTGCAGAGATATTGATGGGCTCCTGGCCCGAGAGCTGCGGAGCAGCGCTGAGCTGAAGGTGGTGCCTGACTCACCCAGCTCCGGCACACACCTTCACCCACGCACCCTTCCCCTGCTGCCGCTCCTAACAACACACCGTGGGGTTTTCTTATCTGTTCTCCCCCACCTTAAGGCAGTTTTATTTCAAAATAGGAGCTGTGAAATGATCCGAACAGGTCGTGCTGTGATTTCACACCAGAATAAATATATTCGGAGCTCAAGTGGGGCAAGCAGAGCAGCCCCGTGGGAAGCTGTGTGTGTGTGTTTGGGCTGTAGGGGTGGCAATGCAGGGTGCAGCTGCAGCGCAATGGGGCTGACAGCCGTGAGGGCTGGCAGGGGCTGTGTGAGTGACATGGGTACTGTTGGGAAACCAATTAAAGCTCATTTAAAATATTAGCATATCAGCAGGCAGGGATTCTTCCGACTGGATTGGTTTCACTAGGAGATCGGGGAATAGGGCCAGCGTTCATCTGGCAGCGTTTCCTTCCGCACGCTTGCGTTTACCGCCTGACCTGCCGAGGCATTGCTGGGATCTGCTGGGAAGAGCAGCAGCGGGGCTGGGGTGATGGATGGCAGCGGAGGGATGAGCTCTTCGTTGGGAGCCATGAGAGCAAACAACAAAGCAGCTCGGTTTTGGTGTTTGTGGAGTAGATGGAGGAGGAGGAAGCTTTTAAAAATCCCAGTCCTCCTTTTCCCAACAAGTTCTCTACAGTATATATTTATATTTAGTATCTATTTAGCAAAGAGTAGGGGAGGGCTGTCTAGGAAGGGGGTTTGCTGAGAGGGGGTGGGTTTGTAATCCAGACGGATTCAAAGACAGACTTAAATAGAACATTAATGGAAGAGGGAAGGTTTGAGATTGCAGCTTTCTATTTTGGCATAAAATGAACTTTCTCTGTGTGCTGGCTGCTGCTCGAGTGCACGGGTGGTGGGTCCCTGCACGGAGGAACTTTCATTTATGTGCCCAGAAGCGCTCCCGAGAGCCTTCATGCTGTTTGGAGTGATTTTTGGATCAAGTTCTAAAATCAGGAGGAGAAAAGGAGTGGAGCTGGTTTGTGTGCACACCATGGTGGAACGAGCAGTGGTGCTGCCAGTTTGGGGCTCGCTTCCTTTCTCCAGGCGCAGCTGAGAGCAGCCTGGCCGGGTGACCTGCAACCTGCTGCTGGACGCTTGATCTGGGAAAGATCTTGTGGCTTTGCCTTTCTCCGCAGGTGGAAACTGCGGATTCTCCCTGCTGCATGGCTGGTTCTGCTGAGCTCCTGTTGTCGAGCTCCTGTGCCGTCTTTTCCTTTAAAATTGTACTGAAATTAGAGAACCCGCTGCTGAAAGATTTTGCTGGATGTCAGACTGCAGCTGAAACCATTGCACTTCCTTTTTTGTTGCTATCAAGGTCATCATGCTCCTAGAGATTTTTTATTTCTGACTGTTCAGTAAAGGGGAGTGCTGGGACCAAGAAACTCATCTGCAATAAATCTGTGCCCAGTGACTGCTGGGAGCCGACTGCACTTTCCTCAGGTGTATTTGCTCTTTAGCTCAACCAAATACAGATTTCTTCACACTTGTATTTTTGTTGGTAGATATCAATATTTGAAAATTAGAGTCATGTTGCCTGGTCACCCTGGGGCAGAGAAACTGCATGGACTTGATTTCTGTGGGTGGCTGCGGGTGAGTGTGCAAGCAATTCCCAAGCAGCTGCACGGGGTAGGGGGGAAATTCGGGACCTGGGGATCAAGAATACAGATCCAACCAGAGTGAGAGACCAAAATAGGAGTTAGTTGACCAGATACTTAACTTCTGTGGACCTGAGTACATGACATTACCAGAAAATAATCTGAAGAAGGACTCTGCGTTCCCACGCTAGAAGGAGATGTACTGAAGCTGTTAGGAAAAGTCAGTCTCTAATACTTCCGAATACAGAAAATATCACAGCCCAGTCCCTGGACACACACTTCGACAATGATTTCCTGTTAACGCTTTGGCCAGCGAGTCTATCGCTCAAATATTTGCTGAGAGGGGAGGTTCTTGGCTCGGTCTGTCCCTGGCCGAGTCCTCACCAAGGAGGCACAAGGATGACGGGAGAGGTGACCTGGGCCGGTGTTGGTTTCTGCACTCAGAGGAATTTTGCCTCTGAAAAATGCAAATGCGGTTGGAACTGATTTTGCTCAAGAACGTGAACAGACACTCAAAGGACCTTTTTCACTCTCCCCATGACTTCTCCTTCTCTAATTGCTAGCATGAATGCATAAACCCTTACACTGAAATGTTCACAAGAGTGGGTTTACTCATTTTACTCTTTTTCTTGGCATAAAAGGCATCTTATTAAGCGGGTTTTAATGTTTGCTCACCAAGAGACATGGATTATGAAGCTTTAGAAACAACTTGCATCTGGAAAAGCCAATTAATAAAGCAAAAATTCTGATGTAATTTTCTCATAAATTAACAATTTATAGATAATTTACAGTGCTCATGTCATTAGGCAAATGGACTTTAAATCGATTTCAAATTAGCAGGTTAATGATTTCCCACAGGTATCATTTCAGTGGGCAGCGTATGCATGATGTTTTTTCAGTAAAGGGGTAGGTGTGCAAACTTGTAATTGAGGCAATAATTGGAGTGGTGGTCACATTCAAGTGCAGTATCGATCTGCAAAAAAAGTGCTGACTGTCTCCATGGCTGTGGCAAAGAGGGGCAGGGAAAGGTCTCTGGGAAAGACTGCGGTCTTTGCATATTTCTTGTATAATAACTTTCTTTTGGTATGTATTAACTCCACGTGGTACATTGAGGTAGCTGATTGATTTGGTATTGTTAAATAACCTTGCAGTTCGTAGTACTAGAAAAAAAATATTCAGCGGTGTTCTAGTACCAGTTGTAAGGGAACAATACATCCCCAAATTGATTAAAAGCGTGGTGATGATTGCGTGGCACCGCAGACCAAGCCGAGGCGGGCGGTGAGATGTGCCTGGCCCAGGAGCTGCTCTGCACCCTTGTCACCACTCTGCTCTCAGCTTCATCTCTGTGTGACTTTTCCCTTCTTTTTCTGTCCTTTCATCCCACCTGCAAAGGTTGTAAATGCTTTAGGGGATGGCCTTATGCATGAGGAGCGCTGACGAACTCCTCTAGGAGATGAGTTGTTGTCCCTAAGGTGCAGCAGAGGGGCCAGGGCAGGGAGAGATGCCCGCCCCAGGTTGCGGAGGGAAGGGGCTCCCCTCTCGTCAATGTGCTACTTTCTGCAAGCCCCATTTTGCGGTGTGAGGCTATCGAGGTGGGACAGTGCTGAACAGAATTATGGTCTAAATTGGCAGCACCCTGAGCAGTGCCCTGGGCATTGTTAATCGTCGCCACGGATGGGGAGGCTGAGTGCCATGGAGGATTAGGTTTTGAGCACGATGGACTCGTGCTCAAATTAACTCATGAATTAAACGGCTGTAGGAATGGATTTTGTTGGCAGCACATACTTGCGGAGTGCAGTTTTCCTGTGGCTGGCTGTTTACACAAACTCTATTGCTTCCAAGCTTTGTATCGCAAAATTAAATTCCTCCTGCATTAAAAATTTATGTTGGATGAAAAGATCAGTATAGCGAAACTTGGTGAGAGTACCCACCTCCATGCACATACACAGCTCATTTAGGTGTACTTTCCCTCTGAATGCTAGCTGATGATCCAAATCATGTGAGATAAGGTTTATAATTGCCTTCTATCAGCACTCTTTAGGAAGTGGAAAGGTGCCCTTAAACAGGGGGTGATCCCTCTAAAGATGAAATTTATACCAACCGAGAAGTTGTTATTGCATCCTTTAGCATTGCCTGTGCTGCAGAGGTGTTGAAAAGAACCTACAGAGATAGATTTATGGGAAAGCGTCTTCTCACAATATGTTATTTTGGATTCAAGGACACAGAAATTCTGTCATTTATTGCACAGAGCTACTTGTGTCAGTACACAATTCAGCTCATAATTATAGCCTTTCATCTTATTAGCATATGTAAGAGTTTATATAAGTTTTATCCAAACATTTTTTAATTCATTAGGTGTTCTCTTTGTGTCCGCCATGCCCTGGGGCTAAGAAACACTCTGCTCTTGGTTTTTATGTAAATTAGACCTTAAAGACATACACAAGTCTGTAGATGTGCTTCTCCCATTCAAAAATGATGCCTTAAGATGCATACAATAAAGGGAATAAGGATTTAAAGCCCCATCTCGGTGGAATACACTTTATTTTGTATATATTTTGCAGGAAAGCAGATATAGCAGTACATCTTCAGAGGAGTTTGGGGAGAGAAGGTGGAATGAGGGGTGGGAAATGAAGGGGAAGCAGGCTGATGGGGATGGTGGGGGTGAGCAGCACCTTGAGGTAGAGACCAAAACAGGGCAAGGGTGGGAGAGGAGAAGGCTGGGAAGACCGCAGGGTGAGGTCTTTGGCATCACGGCAAACATGCTCTTCCTGATGTAGCCACCCTGAGTGCCGTGCATCTTGCACGGGCCAGGAGGGACGCAGGGCTTGGCACAGGCATTGTGTCTGGTGTGAGAAAGAAGCAACGATGCTGCCTTGGCGGTGTGGAGGGAGCCCTGGTCCTCCTTGCAGGAAGGCACCTCGGTGCTGGCTGCCCGTAGTGGTCCACCCTGATTCATCGGTCAGATGGGGCTTGGCCTCTTCTGTATGGAATTTTTTTTATTTTCCCATTAAATTGCATGCTATTTATTTCTGCCTTCTTGGCTTCGGCTGCGTGAGTCTGGAGGAGCCGTGACCTGAAGGGACCATCTGTTTGTGTGAGTGCGGGCTGCGGCAGGCGGGAGGGGTGGCGGGGCTGCAGCTCCCGTCTGCTGCTGCTCACCCTGCCTCCTTGCTCCCTTGGTACTTTGAATGGGGGAGGGAAAAAACAAAGAAACACACAACCCAAAACAAACAAGCAAATAATATAAAGAATAATAGTAATTAAAAAATAAATTTAAAAAAAACACAAGCAAAAAAACCACAAACAAACAAAAAAAACCCACAAAGGCACTGAGGCTCCCAATTTAGCAACCCATATAGGAGTTTGATGCTTTTGCTGCTGGCAGCCGGTGAATGAAAGCCCCTGCCCCATAGTGCTATCTGTAAATATCTGTCACTCTCCATGCCTAGTGAGAGTGGGAGATACAACCTCTGATTAATGCCTCCAGGGAGCTTCTGCAATATTGTTTTGCAAGCAATTGCCATTTAACATTAAGGTAAATACCTTGCAGCTATGAATTAAAAAAAAGCCCTTTTTCCCTTCCTTTTGAAAACTGCCTCTTGGCTTCACAAGCTCTCAGGCTCACATTAAAACTGCCTCTTCCACCGGCCAGCGCTCCAGCCGACCTACTGGTACCCTGGAGCTGGCCTTGGACACAGCGTGGTCGGCTGCACTGGGTCAGGCTGTGGGCAGAGCGGATCGGATCGGATCGGATCGCTGCTGGGAGACCTGGCAGAGAGAGGGAGAAATGGAGAGAAACTTGGCGCTTCTGTCCTTTTCACCTCTTGCAGGAGACCGCTGGTTCCTTGGCACCGGCTGGTGCTGAGTGGTTGGATATGTAAATGAGCTCGCTTTCATTAGGGATCTTGGCTATGTGAAAACGCCATTAACTCCATCAAGGCTCATCTCTTTTAATACCTGTGTTTCCCCTGGAGACATCTGCGTTTCTAAGCTAATAATTTCTTATCAGACTCTGGTGACTTTTACTTACGAAAGTAGCTTGGCGGGGGAGACACCACTCTTAATATTTTCCCTTTGTTTCTAAATGATGTGAAGTCTTTTAATTACTATTGCTTCTCTGAAATATTTAGCTTTCACCTTTGCTTGGTCCTTGGTGCCTCATCTGGTTCTTGCTGACGTAACCCCGGCTGATTAATGCAGTAGCCAAAACTCGCAACAAAATCCTTCCCACCACTCTGTGTTGGAGATCGAATAAAATGTTTTTGGGGTGGTCACTGCATCATTTCGGGCAATAATGGTCCCATGGAAGCCCTGTGAAGGTGCTGGAAGTTTTCTCCTATGAAAAGCAACAGTCTCTTCTCTTCCCAGTAACTCCCTAAAAAGCCAAAAATGTGCCTTGCTCTGACTCCTCCATAGCAATGCAAACAATTACCGGTGCCTGAAAGCCACGGCAGAGCTTTAACAGCATTGCAAATTACGCTCATAAATTCAGAGCGCAACTAATTGTTGTTTTATGGAGTAGATGTTCTTCAGGAAAAAAAAAAAATAAATCTGTAAACACTCTGATGCCCTGCTGAGCAGAGGGCTATTTATCTTGGGTGAGGAAGAGCCTTCCAGAGCGATGGATGTGCAAGGTGGATCGCAGACTTCTCAAGGGCACTCACATTCCCTTGGTGTGGTTCTGGGCAAGTGGGGTCTGCAAGAGGCTGTTTAACGTGGGGTTTCATCTGCCGCTGGAGGAATATGCTTTGTGACTACAGTGTTATTTATCATGCGTTCTGGAAACCCCTCCGGACCGGCTGAGATCAGAGCTCCCCTGTGCCACCCACTGCCCTTGTGAAGGGGAAGGATGCAGTTGGTTTGAAGGATTACACCCAAAGTGGATGTGACTGGCCGGGGACAGAGGTATAAACCTCATTGTGCACGGGGAGGGAGAAGCTGGGCCGACCCTGCTTTGTTAATTTGCCAAGACAGTGTTGTGTGGTATTTGTCACCGTAAGAGATGCCGTGAGAAGGTTTTTGCCCTTCATCTGTCTCGAGCCTGTCCTGAGGATGGACGGCTGAGTCAGGAATGAGCTGCTCTGAGTCTTGGCCCAGAGCCCTGGCCTGGAGTGGCCTCATCCTGCACCCAGGGAGGTCAACTCCCCGTGTGCTCAGGGGGTGTCCAAGCTTGTGCTGCTCGAATGACCCACGTTAGGCTTCAGCTCCTCTCCCTTGTGGGTCAGGCGGAGCCTGCTGCTTGTCATGGTGACAATCCTACCTTCAGAAGCTGCTCCCCATTCCTGCTGGTACCGCTCTCCACCTGCAAACCTAAGCCCTTTAGAAGGCCACTTTGCTTCCCCAAGTGCTGCCATTCTTCTCTCTTTATTCCTAATTGGATCTTCTGTAGTCAATTGTCTTCATCTGTGGAAATGTTATGAGGGTTGAGGCTTCAGCACTTTTTTTTTCTGAAGATAATTTATTATACTTTAATTCTGTTTTCAGTGTGCAGTGACTTGGCAGGGTATGTGATTTGCAGGGAGGAAGAGAGTGGGAGGCTTTATAAATAAAATACCTGTTTCTATTCCCTCTCCCTTCGTGACCAAGGACTGATCTTCATTACACCAGGGCAAGCCTGGGAAGCTTTCCACTAAAATTTAGGGTGGCACCAGCACAGAGCTGGTGTAGCAGAGATAAGAATCTGACTGCATGCAAGTTGTCAAGGCTGTAGCTTTCGGAGCTCTAAATAGACAGTGTACATGTATTTTAATAACTGTAACCTTCACAGCAGGCGCAGTTTCTGCTGAAGGTGCGGAATGTAAACCTGCATTATAATAGCTGGAAAGGTTGTTTGGTAGATCGTGATATCCTGTTTGGACTGGGCTTTGCTTTGCTCCAGGAGGCTCTAGCAAAGCTTTGAAAGGGAATGATGTCCTAACTGAGAAGTTAGCAAACAACAGCTTTCAAAAAGCCCTTGTCTAGTAAGGTAAGAGACACCTAAAAATATATTTTCAGTGCTTAGAAGCACGTAAGAGAATGTCCTTGTGGGCTGAATGGGACACTTTAATTACAGGGAATAACAATGCTTTGAGCTTTGCAAGTGATCTGTACAATCAAAATGCTTTTGCCCCCTCCTTGCAGTGCTGGGGTGAAGCAGATAAGGACAGGGTATCTTGTTCTGTGGTTTTCCCCCAGTAATGCTGACTCTTGGCAATCACTCAGAACGACTTGAAGGGGAGAAAATCTTCTTCCCTCCCCTCCAAGCCCAGATGTGATTTAAAGAAGTCCATTTTTATTCCTGGTCTGAATGCAAGCTTACTCTAAACATGGAGCGTTACTGCCCGGAGGTTCAGCTGTATCTGTGCGATCTCTCTTGCTGCCATACTAGAGCCCCTTGGACTTGCACCGCTGCAGCTCTGCAGCTGAGATCTCAGCTGCAACCTTTGTGGTTATCCTGGCAAAAGTTTTCAAGTAGAGCACGAGGCTTTCCAGGCATCATGTGGGTGAATGTGAGCAAGGCCAGCAAGGTGTTCAGATTCAAGGAGGTCAAAAGTGGGGAATAGAATTTAATAGGAAACACAGAGATATGTATTTTAAGTGATTTTATTCCAAATGGAAGCCGAATATTTTTTTTTTTTTTTTGAAACTTGGGTTTTCTAGGACTGAATCTAAAAACTAAATCCCTTCCACCCTGAAAATAATCACCTAAACCTTCAGTTTAACCAAAACATTTATCTCTGGTAGATTGAGTGGGAGATGTTCCAAACTGGTGCAATTTAAGCTCATTTCTAAATTGAAATACATGTGATCATTCAGCAGAGCATTTGAAAAGTTATTCGCTTTTAACGTGCAATTCAGTCCTGTTGCCCTCAACTAGGGCAAATGCAAGTCAATGACTTTAAAAACAAATGCAGTGCTATGACCTTGGTGATCGTGCAGCCAGCCTTTCCACTGGTGTTCATCTCAGTGCCACGTTTCTTCCAAAACATACCCTCGGGGACATGGTTCAGGTGCTTTCTGAGTTGGAGCCCGGTGTATAAACCCTTCGTGAAGTTTGTGTATGGGAACAAAAGGCTCTTATTCAGCTGTCGCTGCGTGGGAGTGTTACAGTGTTGTGTTGGGAGGAGAAATGTGCTTCTGTGCCATCACAAAATTGAATTCATTCTGTATATTGAGGTAGCAAGTGTCATTTTCTTTACACAAAAGAAGAAAGCTCAAGAAATAAGAGGTTTAAATCATCAATACGAAAGAAATATGCCACCGGTTGTACCACTGTAAACAAATGAAGCTGCATGCCTGTCTAAACAACCGATAGCTCGCAGGCAAGTAAATAAAAACCACTCAGGCTGTGACATTTCTTCAAGGGGACCTTAATGTTTTGATTTACCTTCGCTAAGGAGCAGAACACGGTTGTATTAGCAGAGCTGCCCCAGCCCTGAACTTTGCTGGCTCCAGCGTGTTTGTGTGAGCACAGAACACGGGTCCCCAGGGAAGGGACTTGGCTGGGGCACCAGCTGCTGTGTGTCCCTGCAGAGCTGGCTCTGTGGAAAAAGCTTTGGGCCGAGTATGTGGGAATGCAGACTTGAACAGGATTGTCAGGGCAGGGACCAGCAAGTGCAGGGAGGTGAAACACCAAGTGCCTCCTTGACATTTCCTTGTCCCCCTTCCTCAGCCACCAAAACTCCTGTGAACAGCAGGAAGCACAGAAACTGTTTCCCCTTTGACATTTAAATTACAGGCAACATTTCCAATTAAATTTCCCTTTTTTTTTTTACTAGATGGGGGTTCAGATGCATTAGCCTCTTTATTTTATTAGGGTTATTATCTGTTGTCGAGGCTGCTAGCGATGCAGAATTTGCTGACATTGTAGCAGAAAGGCTTCTGAAAGGATTGCCTGCGCTTAACCTTAGGGAACGTGTCGGACTCTGTTCTTGGGCATTTGCCAAGGCTATGGCTGCCTTAAAAGCTCTGCATCTCTGGTGGGATCTGCAACCCCAGCGAATCCAGCGTGTGCTGGAAATCCCAGGGAATCTTTATCTACCCCTTGGCTGTGGCTTGTAGGTTCTGCCCAGGCAGAAGATGGTGGGGTTTCTGGGAAGGATGCACAGGGAAACCCCGGACTCGCCGCTGGAATTGCTTTCCAGAAAGGTATAGAGCTGAGCCCAAATGTCTCCTAATGGGATTGCTTTTCATCTGTTTCGTTCTGCTGGCCAGATAAAGGTTTTCTTTTTCTCATCATGATGACATGTTCTTTGTCAGGGCTCTTAATCTCTGAGGCTGTGCAGATAAACCTACAGACATGCAAAGAGAGGAGGAGGAGGAGGATGTGACTAGTCACGCAGGGAGAAGGAGGATGAGGAAAGAGCAGTGGGAGGGAAGCAGAGAGGGAGGGAGGTTAGGAGAGAGTTATGTCACTTCTTCATTTGTGTTACTTGTCCTATTTTCCTGAGCTGTTGTGAATTAGAACAAACTGGGTCAGCAGGAACTTACTGGTCTCCCAGCAGAAGCATCAGGAGTCGATGTACGGGGATTTAGCCATATGAGTTTTTTATTATTTTATTTTCCAGTGCACTGTGGCTGGGGTTTAGCTTGGAATGGCTTTACTGAGAGACCAGCAAGGCAACAGTTGTAGCATTACCCAGAGTGAGCAGGAGATGCCCAGGGATCAGCCGTGTGGCTGTTTCAGGCTTTATGACAAGTATGTTGCAGGGATTTTGCTTTGTACAGAGCTGTGTAGTTAAATCCTCTTCAGCTTCTTTGACCGGTGCTGCTCTTGTAAGTTACTTTCTTTTCTGCTGGAGAGCTCTGGTGCTGGTGTGATGGGAGAGAGGAATGCCCTTTGCTTCGCAGGGTGCTGAGGGCTACTGCGGCTGCCTTCGCTGGTTATTCTGAAGGCATTCGGGTTGCAGGAGGAAGAGGGCTTGCAGCCACTTACCCCAGTGTCACCAGTGGTGTGTCTGTGGCCCCGTGGGACAAGACAGATCGCTTGGAGGTATATGTAAACTCCATCTAAATGATTACTTTCCAGGGCTGGATCAGGCACCTGATGTTATTTAAGGCAAATGGGGCATCCATGCCCCCAGGACTGATGCTTGCTGTAACCAAACTCAGTATTTCTCCTGTCAGTCCTTTGCATAGCATCTTCCATGTCGAAGTCCCAGAGCCTTTACGAGCCTTAATTACCTGCCTTTTTCATCACATTTCTGTGGAGTAATGTAAGTCCCCAATTTATAGAGAGGAGCTTTGAGGCACAGAGTGGCTAAGGTCAAGAGGAGGGATGCATGGAGAATGGTAATACAGGCCCGCAAAGTAATTTGACACTGAAATTCCTTCTGATTCTGAAGGAGAATTGGAAATACTGAATTATCTGTGTCTTTACAAACTTCCCTAGCCATGTATGCACAGGTCGCTCCTTGCTGATACAAGGTGAAGAGCTCTCTCCATTACTGCTCCTAGGTGATGCCCTTAGCAGGGCGTGGGGCTGTGGGACTCTTGACAGGAGAGGTTTGGGGCTCAAGATGTGCAGCAGGAACGAAATGCAATTTATGAGGCATAGATTTAAATGAATCAGTCCATTTATAAAATCAGCTACTCCAGGCTACTTAGCTTTTTGATGTCTCACCAGTATTTAATTGTCTTAACTTGGTCTTAATAGAATTATTAGGTTTTATATCTCTGTAGATCTTGATTTATTTCCCAGCTCTCAATCTATTGGCCTGTGGCAACACTTCTGCTTAGCTTTGATTTGCGGGGGGGGGTAAGTTATTAGACCAGTAAGTTTGTTCTGTGTTAGCAAAGGGAACAGTTCTTAACCAAGTCATATCTGTTTTGTGCTGCAGACTTTATTGCTATGGCAATACTTACCACACTGGATGTTATCTTGATGGAGTTAGTTATTCTCCTTTGCCACCTTGGAATGGCCTCTGTCCCTCTACGTTGCATATCTGAGTCTTGCCAACCCTAAATACAGCCTGAGCTGTTTGACTGCCTTGGGACCCAAGGTGATGCAGGTCCAGGCAGGCTGCACAAAGCCAGGGAGAACTTCATTTCACAGCAGATGTCTGCACAAATAACCACAAAGACTGAAGATTTGCAGCCTGGTCTCGGTTGCACCACATCTCCCTTCCCCAATGGGACAGGAGAGCCTATCTTGGCTTGCCTGACCTCTGACAGCTTCACAGGGCACGAGCCGTCTGTCTGTCTGCATAACGTGAGGGGCTGATGCTACTAAGTCTGAGCAGGAACGAGAAAACCTTTTCCAAGCAGAGCTGCGAAACGAAGTTTTGAGTCAAAGTTGGTGACTGGAGGGTGAAGTGAGGTAAGAAGATAAATATTTAAAGTTTCGATATTCGTGTTTTTCTGAAATGTTTAAGTATGTTTTGAAACAAAGTCTTTGTGTTTGTTCTGTTTGATACAAAGTAGGATTTTCTGGACTCGAGCCAAGGTGAAATTTCACTTTTCACATCTTGTCAATGACTAAGTTAAAGCAAATAAAGAAATGAACTCCCTGCATCAACTGCTTCCCCAGGCTGCCAAGTTTTTGGCTGGGAAGGGAAAGATTGGCCCCGAATCCTCAGCGATCGTGCTTTTTGGAGAAGAGGCTGCCCAGCAGCAGACTGGGGACAGCCCCTTGGGACACCAGTGGATCTAGCTATCTAGCTCTTAGTGACAGCGGGGGTCAGTGACGGCTCTGGCTGGAGCTGATAAGCAAAAGAACAAGCTGAGAACTGCGGGTCAAGAAACAGCAGCTGTCGTTATCCTAGAAGCCCTGATAAAATAATCTGTTAACAATACCAACATAACGCCAGCAGCCGAGGGCAGGGAGGGGAAAGCTGGGAAACCTGGCCCTGCGTTTGGTGTGGAGCGACATAGGAGGCCACAGCTACCAGCTGTGTGGGGCTGGGGATCCTCTTGCTGCTGAAGACCTTTCCTAAGGGTCTAGGGGGTAACAGGGCTTTGCTCAGGCTCTGCAGAGGAGGTTTGTGTCCTCAGGGCTGTGCAGCTCCTCAGCAGTGGGCAGTTTGTGCAGAGCCTTGAAAACAATGCAAGAAGTGTAGCTTGCCTCTTACTGGATATGTTGTCCCTCTGCCCCCCGTTTAAGAAAATATTGCCCTCCAAATTCAATCCTGTAGCCCATTATTCATGAGGTCATTACACAGTTTAATTTAATCACCAAATGTCAGCAGAATCCCATTTATTCTGCCAGCTCGCTAGAGATTTACCTATTTATTTTACATTTCAAATGAATTGCTCATTATTCTGTCATTCTGGGATTTTATTCTGTAATTTATTTTGTGGGCCCTGACAAGTTGAAAATGAGCCCTGGTTCTCTCCTGTCTTGCATGTTAATTGTCAGGCCCACGGTTCAACTGTTCGCTTACAGGACCAAGGGACCTGACCCAGTATTCGGGAAGGGAACCAGGCTCTCTAATCCCACAGCTGCTGTTGCTGATTCAACTGTGACAAAAAGAAAACGCTTTTTCTCTTCCCTTGCTCCTTCACCTCTTGAGTCAATGTCAAAGGACAAATTACCTTGTGCAACTTGCTACCGAAACTTATTGTGGCAGTTCAGAGGTGTATAGTGTCCCTTACGGTGTGTGGCCATGTGTCTGCGTGTGCGGTTGGAGTCCTCAGAGCAAGGGCTGTAAAATAAAACTGTTGGAAAGAATACACTGTTTGGGTTATAAATCAGCCTTCTGTTTTAATGAGGTTAGGAGGAAATGCTCCTCGGTGAGGGACTCTCCTTAGGTTGCCTATTTCCAGCTCTTTTCTTTTTCCTGCTCTTGTTTTTGTCCCGTGTTGGTGCTGGAGCAGACAGACCAGTGCTGTGCTCCAGCTACCACAGCAAGGTCCCAGGCTCCTGTGGTGCCTGGATTAGGTCTCACTGGCTGCTGTAGGGCTCACGGATCAGCTCCTTGCAAACAGGTCATTGTGCTTGTACATTTTCCTGGCTACCAAGATCATTGTGTGCGATCTGAGCCCCGTCCAGCCTCTTTCTCTTTCCTTTTGCAGAACACACAATATTGTGGAAAAACAATTTTCTGTCTGGGTTAGTTCTTTATCTGCCAGTTGAGCACTCTGCACTATTTCTCAGCTGCTCTGTGAGCTACCAGGACCCATGGGCACTGCACGTTGCCCCTGTATTATCAATCTGAAGAGCAGCTCTTCTGTGCTGGAGAGAAGACTTGTTAGGGAAGTTCACGAAAGGCCAAAGAGCCACTAGAAAGAGCAAGAGGAGGAATCCAGAGGATACAGAAGGAGATTTCAATCTTCAGGCTCATTTCTTGGTGGAATATAAGCTGAGTATGCTCTCAATTCGATGAGAGCAAACTGCAAAAAATCCACTGGGTTTGTCTTAGACGCTTTCCCTGATTCTGACACAAATCCAAAGCACCTCATTGATTTTCTGCTTTGCCCAGCCTGAGATCAGCAGTATGAGATTGCTCCTATTTGCTGGGCTGAGTTATTGCCTGCTGTTTCCATTGAACTTCCCTGGCAGGTGTGAGAGCTGGACGGGGTAGACCTGGTTGGCTTTTTTTCTGAGATGCTGTTCCGACCCGGACAGACAGGGCTCAACAGAGCCCGACCCACCAAACAGGGCCAGACGTAGCTCGACATAGCCCAACAAAGCACCACAAAGCCCGACAGGGTTTTATAGAGCCTGTCAGAGCCCTGTAGAGCTCTCCAGGGCCCAACAGAACTGGCAGAGCCTGACAGGGCTTAACAGAATATTTTCCCACCCTTCTCAGCCCAGGTGATCAAGGGCATGTTTTTGAAGTTGCTGTTTCACAGGATGGGGAAAAAGCTTTCTTAGATCTGCCTCACTATCTCGGTGAGCTAAGCTTGGCCTGGCCAGGCCAGTATTCACGTAGCCCTGCTAAAAAGTCCTGGGTGCTGTTAGTAGCTCTAAGAGCGATCGTGGTCAAACTGTGCTCCCTTGCCTGCCTGTCTTCTCTGCTCAGTCCATCTCATCCGATTTACTAACATCAGCAAAGCGGCTTATAGACGTTATGGGGTGCTACTCCATGAGGGGCAGGTGGCTCTGTTTTTGTGAATAATGGCTCGGAAAGTGTAATTTTCAAACCAGATGTCAGGCATGTTTATTTCTGGATACTTAAGTACTCTTGACTTGGCCCTAACTGAATTGGTGTCCTAGCATTTTTCTTAATTATGCTCTCCAATTCCTCTATGTCAGTGTTTAATTGGAGATAAATTGGGAAAAACAGTGGTATGCATCCTGCAAGGGGAAATGGATCATCTGCACGTTTCTTCCATGCTTCTGGCAGGCTCTAGGGAAGAGCCCAGTTAAATTTCAGCCTGTCCTCTCCTTTCAAGGTCAATGCCTCCTCTGCTTCCTTCCTGCTGTCCTGCTGATGCCAGGCCGGGTCGCTGAGTCTCTTGATCAGCACCTGTCCCAGAGCAGAGCGGCTGTGCTGAGAAACTCGACAGGCTGAGCTGGCTGTCCCATGCACCTCCTCGTGCCCTGGGGAGGGTGTCAGACCATCGCTAGCTGTTCAGTGGAGGAGTTTAAGCCTTGCCTCGTTAGATCCTGCTAGAAGAAAGACTCTGGAGCCCTGTCGAGCACTCCTGGCCCTGCCTTCAGCTGAGCATAGGATGACAAATAGAGATTATTCCTGCAAATGCTTCTTCCACCCATTAACAAGCAGTTAATAGTACAGAGATCCATAACAATCCCTCAGACTGGCTCGGGAGGTTGTGTGGCAGTGTCCCTGCTGAGCAGCATCTCTTGCATCCTCCTGTGACTGGGGGAGTGGGGAAGGGGATGAGGGATCCGCTGCCAGGGGAGCTGGATAAATTTAAAGGCTTAAGCTCCTTCCTCTGTCCCTGTAAGGTGAGCGGAACCATGACTGACGCAGACATAGCAGCTTGTGTCCCTCTGAGAGCCAGGGGGTGCAGGGCTCAAAATCCCTGACAGTGCTGCAGGTGAACACTTGCTTTACACTCATTTTCCCCAAAACTTGGTGTTCCCAGGCAGGTCGGGAAAGCAAGGAGCAACTTCTGCTCAATTCAGTAGGCTCTGCTGGCTGGGGTGGCTGTTTGATGTTGCAAAGCTCCTTGTACCTCTTAACTGTGCAAACTCCTGCTCCTTTTGAAGCTGCATAAGCAGTCATATTACTGAGAGCACTAAGTAGAAAATAGAGCCCCTCAACACCCTCCCTGCTGGTAACACATTGTGAAAAGCTTCCTTTCCTTTTAAAAGGAGCGAAGAGGCTTGCTTTACTGCCAATAGAAGACGCATTTCTCTGGCAATCAGCATAAAATAAATCTATTGAAATAGAGGTAATTTGGTGCAAAGGAATTGATTTTGCTATCACAATATGTTGGATAACACTAGCTTGTTTCTTTTTTTTTTAAAAAAAAAAAAGGTGGGAGGGAGGACTGCAGTTTGATACTTCGTACAGATCTATAGCTGTTTCCCTCCGTATTTTTGAAGCCTGTCTCAAGAGAGATGTTGCCGTCCCTTTTTTTTTCTCTTAGTAGGTTTAGCTTTGCTGCTCTGTTTAGCATGAGAAATGCTGGGCTAGTTAGCCCAGCCCCACACACCAAAAATGCCCATTTAATTTTGGATGATCCCACTTCTAGAGGAGATGGGGAGGGCATAGAGATGGCAATAGTAGGGCTTTGGACACCCGCGAGCTCTGGTAGAAGATGCAGGGGCTTAGAACATCTAATAATTACATGACTGGTTACCTGCAGCTGACTACTAAAAAAATGAGATGTCTAAGGAAAACAGATATTTAGTTGGCTTAGGCTGTCGAGTTGTAAAGCTGTCTTGTCTTGTCTCAGTGTGTTCCCCCTTTATCAATAGGGTGCTTTCCAGCACTGCCAAATTACCCCAGGACCAAGTCGGCCTGCGTTTGGTTCATGTGTTTTGTGGTGCCACAGTAGCCTCGTGCCCTCCCAGCCCATTCTTCAAGCTGAGGTTGGACTCCCCCAACAAGGCTGTGGGCTCCTGGGGTGCTGCTGCTTGGGAAGAGGCTTTTGCCTCTCCTGCTCCAGCAGGTTGAATTATGGCTGGAAAAGCACCAGTCTTCTTGTTTTTATCAGGAAACCTTTCGAATTTACCTCTGTGGCCTGGCTAGTCTAATAATGAATTGATTGCTCTGTGCCTTGGCACGTTTTACAGAAGCCCTGTCAATATAAAGCACTTGATTTAATCAATGAGAAATGGGCTGGGGACTTCAGCCTGGGATTTAATCATTGCAACATCACTGGTGACATTTCAAGTGACAGATTTCCTATTAACCTGGGGAACCCTGTTTGGCTCGTTCCTGTGGTGCCCTCTGATCACCTAATGTTTGGGGGGGAAATCCCTGCGCAGCCCCCGGTGTTTGTGGCTGCAGGACCAGGGAGCTGAGCAGTGATGGGGAAGGGAAGAACAAGACTCCAGACCGGGGTAGCGCTCCTGCCTCAGAAGATGCGCTGCTGGCTCCGTACTCAACCCCACTGTCAGGCTGCAAACTTAATGATGTTTGGCAGCAACTAATTAATGCAGTAATGACTACTTTTTGCCAAGAAGCTGCACTAGACCCTGCAGATCAGGATGCTCCGCTCTGCTGAAGGGAGGCTGGGGCGAAGATCGGCCCCTTTGACCCCAGTCTCTGGTGAGTAGCAGCAATGCTGCTGTGCACCAAAGGTGGGGGGCGAGGAAAGGTCGCTGTTTGCAGATGGCAGAGCCTGTGCGAGGCTCTGCCCAGACCCCCTTCTCCACCTCATCACTGTGCACTGTTCCCTTGGCAGCTCTGGGAACAGAGGTGTCTGGTTCCTGGGCCTGGACCAGAAGTTGCTGCCAGCTCCCTGCCTTTCACCAGAGCCCTTTCTTCTCAGCAGGGCAAATAGAGGACCCATGACCCCCTCTGCTGGCAGTCATCTCCCGCTGAAATATTACTTCGAGCCAATATAAAATTCATTCATATCATCGTCTGTGTGAAATGAGGAGGCAAGGGTTTTCCTTGCTTTTCCCATTAAGAATAAATCTGTCCTCTGAGACAGCCTGTTTACATCATTTAATGAGCCTCTGCTATCTGAAGCGGCATGCCTGCCTGCCCTGCAGGATGAGCCACACTTGCTGGGCATCCTCTTGCCTTTCTGTTCCTCCTACAAGGAGTGGGAAATGCTCCCAAGTTGCTGGTGCAGGGTTCCTGGGACTCCCTCCCCCCAGACTGGCTGTATTTCAGCTCTGCTGCTGGCACGGGGAGTTTGGTTTGGCTGGGGCAGCCAGACGATGCTAGGACACAACATAGAAACCAGCTGAGACTTCAGAAAGAATTTTCTTTTTGCCGTTTTAGTGAAGGTGGTTATTTTGCTAATTAAGCTAACTCAGGGTTGTTGAGGCTGGGGGCTGACTGATTTGTCCATTCGCTGTGGGGTGGCGCAGGGTCTGAGCTGGAAGCACTTGCATGGGCCAGGCCACAGGACCGTACAAACATTGATTTTCCTCTGCACTGTGACAAGCTGGAGTTTGGGGTGCGGGGGTTTTTTAAGATAAACTTTGGAATCTCATAGTTTATTTAAGAGACCTTGTTCCTCTGTGTTGTTTTTAGCTTGCTCTGGCAGTGAGATGAAAGCATCTTCCCAGCCTCTCTAAACGAGGAGCTGCTTGCTTCTCTTCACTGGGTGTGTATTATAGGTGAGGGAAGAGAGTAATAGAGCCAGAAATGTAATTATATCTCTCGCAGCGTGGGGCTGTTCTGTGGCAAGACCTTTGCTCTGTGTCTAGTGGCGAGGAGCAGCATTCAGCTGCAGGATTTCCACAAAAGAAACAAGGCGGTTGTTGACTCGGGAGGTCTGGGTGATGAGAGGGGGATGCTGTGGGGTGAGGCCCAGAGGTGATTTTCCAAGCATGGTCTGTGTCGGTGGGGTTGGCCAGTCCTTATCCCCTCCTATTAGCAGCAAACTGGTTTCCTATGTCTGAAAACTGTGTTCTCACCCATTTGGGCTCCTTAGCACTGACAGGAGAGCAAAGACCTCATGGTTAACTGATTTAGCTCAGAAAAGTTGTCTCATCTTTGCTCAGTGCCACATTCTCCCTTTAAACCAGTTCCCTGAGACTGGGAATTAACTGCTCACTGGTTTTACAGGCTATACAGGCTTTTCCCTCTTTGCTAGCACCCGAAGGTGCTGTTTGCCACAGCTGTGCCCAGCAAGAGGCAGAGGGTACCTGTAGCTAACTGGTGGAACTGGGAGAACTGGGCATGTAACTAGCATGTGATGAGGGGATGGCCACCCTGTCCTCTGCCCTGGGTGTGTGAAGGAGCACAGGGCTCCGTGCTCAGCTCACTCCTGCGTGACATTTTGCTGCCTATAGAAACTGGATAATATCCTGAGCTGGCACCGCTTGGCTGCAAAACACTCTGCTGACTTGGCCTGGATTGTGGAGGAGGGCGATGCGTGTTTACACCAGCTGTGGTGCTGACCTAGTAACTAGGAAGTAGGGGTTTTTGATAAGGATGGAATTGGTCCAATTTGGTCTGTACAAAGCAGCTTTTTAAAGCCATTCCTGCTGTGCGAGTTGAAAAATAGTAAAATAATAATAATAAAAAAACCTCCACAAAGAGGAGATCTTGAAGACTTTATCCTAATCCTGTGAATGCTTCCTGCATTAAAGCATTACTGTAATGAGAACGTGTTAAAGGCTTTGCTAGAAAACCATTAAAACAGATTAGAGCATCTATCTGTACCATAAAAAGGTCCTTTTAGTGTAACTGCCCATAATTCCAGCTGTCACAAAACAAGAGACTCCTGAAATGACCTGTGAGCAGCCATTAAAACTGGGGAAGACTCAGCCACAAGGGCTTGCTTTGATTATTTTCAGTACAAAAAGTACTTTGACCCTTGGGCTGTCATTGCTTGGGGAACCTCTGCCTAGAGGAATTAATGACCACTCATTAAACCAAGACAATCGGCACCTGAATTCCCAGCTGGCTGCAGGGAGGAGGGTGAAGGCATTGCTGTGAGATGTGCCATATTGTGTGGCTTTCCCTTGGTCCCCAGACCTGTCCCCAGCTCCCCGAACACAAATGTGAGCTGGTCAGACGAAGGCTGGTGTGACCTGGGACCAGGGAGGATGGGCAGAGTCCAGCAAAGCTGGGGAAGAGGAGTTTGCAGAGGCACTAGCCTAAGGTGAGGCAAGAAACTTCGCTTTCTTTGGAGCTTTACCAATCAGAACATTCTCTTTTCACTGAAACAACTTTTTTAAAAATCCAAATCCCTTCCTTTCTCTAGCAAATATATGGGTTATTTTAAAAAATAAAATCCTCCCCAGTCTCTGAGACTTTAGCTTAGCTGAAATGACATTTTCAATTGAGGAAAAAGAACAGAGGAGGAGAAATATCTAGCTGCCTTGGTCACGATTCCCCTCATCCTGAATGAAGCAGTGGAGATTTAAGGACAGATGCACAGGGCTGAAGGAGCTGGGGAGTATCTGAGAGAGAACAGAGGCAGGATCCAGATTAGCATCAATGCTTTTGGGTTTCTGCCCTAGTAACAATTCAGACACCAGTTTCCAGATCTTTGTTTTGATCCTTTTGAGCTGGGAATATAAAAGGAGTGCTCCTCCATATTCAACAGATGCATCTGAAGAAGGTACAAAGGGGAGAGAAGGTGCCAGATCCTTTAACTTCTTTGAAGAACTGAGCATATGAAATAATGGGGTTTTATTTTTAAAAAAGGGGGGAATTAGCATTGTGCTTTAAATGGGTTCTCCTTTGTTTGGAATATGATTCTACGAATAATTTGTCTTGCAGTCTCCACTCCGTGCTCCTTTCGTTTGCTGTGTGTCAGATATAAGCATTTGGGATTATGTCTGTTTGTCCATCCTTTAACAGATGCTTATGCCATCTGAAAACTATGTGTTATATTACCAAGCATATAACCATGGCTTTTGATAGGTGAAGAGGGGTAACTGTGCTCAGGTTTGGGGGCATCTATGAATAACTCCACTTGTGATAACAGCTGCCAGCTTAGCAATGAGATTGCATTTAATTTCCAGTGCTTTGGTTGTATACGAAAATTATTTTACAGTCTGATTTTCCCCATTGAGATCTGTTGGGGAATTCTGCTTTTGTTTATCAGTTCTTTTAATGACTGTGTAGGAGGGTGACTGGCTTCTAAAGTGAGCAGAGCTATGAGAGCCGTCACTTGGCAGCAGCGTGGTTCGCAAGAGGTCGGGTTATTTTAACAGACATGCAAATTGCTGTTCTCCTTGTATCGAATCCCAAAGCAGGTGGGATCCTTCCTCGAGAGAAAACAGCAGGCAAAGCCGCATCATGACTTTGCTACTACTGCAGAGAACTGAGCAGTGACTGTAAAGTGCTGTTGCATTTCATTTGCTTCCATTTACAGTCAATTGACTGACCTGCATTCTGCACAGACAGCCGTGTGATTTGAGCTTAATGAGTCAATGGCATGTGGGACAGAGACAGGTGGCTCCTCTAAGCCTGGGTGAAAGGCCCATTTACGTGTCTTATGAATTATTTTAAAATTGATGGAACTAGATAGTATCCAAAGTACACTGGCATTTAAAAGCGCTCTGCGGCTGCCCCGTGGCTGTTAACGCTCACCTGTACAAGCACCTTGTAACCATAGATGTATCAAATACGGTTTATGTCCACACCAGCTTCACCTGTGAAGTGCAGAGCTGTGGGTTTCTTCTAGGCTGCCTCAATTTGGGAAAAGGCACCAGGACCTGGGGATTCACTGTCACAGGGCATCTGCTTAGGCACAGTGCCAGGCTGAGGGCTCAGAGCATCCCACATCCAACTGTTGCTAGAACCAGCCTTGGAAGGACCAGCACAGCCCAGAGCTAGGGCTGGTGAACCATCCCCTTGCTCCTACTGCTTTGTAACAAAAAAATAAAACCATTTTCTACATACGAAAGTCTGCAAGGTAATTAATATCCTAGCCATTAAATTCCACTGTAGTATACTCACTGTTAATAAGCTAGCTAAGAGCTCTGCTTGAAATTAATAAGTTGCAAATGACCCAAGGGTCACTGCTTCATGCTTGCTTTTTCCCCCATTTACCCACCCAAAATTACATAAATGAAAATCGTCTTTCTATTTAAATTATGAGCTAGTATCATTATTCATAACTGGAGAGTTGTAAGGAATAAAAAGCCTTTTTGGTTAATTAGAAACTTCAGCATCTCAGGGAAATTTGAAAGGGAAGAAAATCTGGGTTTGACTGAGGTGCACAAGTATAAAGCACAAATCAAAAGAAAGGGTAATGTAATTTCTACAGAAATTTCAGAATGCTTGATCCTAAGGGTTTGCCTCTCCTGTGCAGGGCAATGATCTTGCCGCAAGGAGCGTGCCTAGAGGTAGAGCTGCTGCATATCCAGGGTGTTTCCCCACCTCCTGGCACAGAGCAGGAGCAGAACTGGGTAATTCCCCTTGGAGTCACAGAACTGGGACCCCGGGCCAAAGTCCCCTCTCCTCTCAGAAAAGGGGCAGGATGGGAGAAGCCTGTGATGCTTTTGTGTGTAACTGCGGCTTTTTTCTCGCTCTCAGGGCTGTTGGTCTGCTATCCCCTGTCAGCAGCAGAATCTCTAATTAAAACAAATTTAGGGGAGAAGGCTCGGGAGTATAGAAATGCTCTGCTAATTATGCGGGTTGCTAAGCAGGAGAGCTGAGCTGTGGTTTTGTTAGTGTTGTTTCTAAGGGGAGGTGGCATTGCTCAGAGATCCTGGGGGGAGAGAGAGAGAAAGGGAGGGAACAGCCTTGGGAACTTGGTTGGGTTTATTTGTAATTGTTGTATGAGTGTGAACTGTCTCTATACCCCAAGTATCAGCCTGATTCCTGTATTAATGCAGCTCTGTCCCTGCCCTCTGAAAACCTGGTGTTTCTGCTGCTCTGCTCAGAAGCATCCCTAATGTGTACAATCCCCCGGTAGCTCCAGATGCTCATCTACTTTTCTTCTATTCCTGCCCCATCCCTTAGGGACAATTAGAGAAGAGCTTGTAAATTCATAATTACGGACCTTTTCAAACCTAGATTAGTTCCTTCAGCCTATCAGGTGAATGCATATTTATAAGTGTTCTTAAAAATGTGCCATCCTTCACTCAATGAGGTGTAATGAATCCATCACTTAACACATGCTCAGGTGCAGAATGGAAAAATCCTTAGGGTATTTTTTAGGATTATTAGAGGGATGTTCCTTAAGTTGCTTGGCTTCTCTCGAAAGTGATAATAGAAGTGATTTAAGTATATGCAATGCACAGATCACTTAGCGGATGTTTCTTCTTTATCAAAAGAATACCGGTGCTCTTCAGGCAAGCAGGGTCTTTCTCTTATCTCCGTAGATGGTTTGTGTTAAGAGTAATAAGTTAAAAAAACTTAAAGAATAAATCACACTGCTGAATCAGACTCGGAAGGCCACATCTTCCAAGATTTTCCTTCCTTTCCTTTCCTTTCCTTTCCTTTCCTTCCTTCTGCTACGATTTCTCTGACTGCAAAACCTAGCACTTATTCCTGGTTTGAACGTTTAGTAGTGAATCTTAAAATAACGCTAGGGTATGTCTCTGGGACACACCTGTGATTACAGTTAATCAAGGCTCTAAGTTAATTGGGCTGATGCCAGAGCACTCAGTCATACTCAAAGGCAAACTTGCATCTCAAATCCTCCTGCTGCTAAACAGAATAATGCCCTTCCCCAGGTTACCAGATGCCTGGGAGGACAACACGCAGTATTACAGCTGGAAGTGAGCCTTTCTCATCTCTAAGACAAGTCAGGAAAACTTGCAGACTCCTATCCTGACCCTCATTAATAGAATCTATTCTACTTTCATTGCATGCCACTACTTCCTAGAAAGGAAGAGGCAATTATTCTGGTGCATTAACAGTCATCCTTAATTTAATGTTGCATTCAGTAGCTGATGCAGAAAGAAATCTGGGATTTTTATGGCTACAACTCTCCAGAGTCTGCCTACCCGAAGGGAAAGGGCTTTTTTACCCAGAACAAAAGGAGTATATTTTGTAAAGCAGTAAGTGAAGAAATGTATAGAAAAGGGGCAAAACATTTTTCTCTCATGCCAGTTTTCCCGCAGATCCACTAATTGCTGTGTGCCACGGAAGACAGCAGTTGTTCCTTGTTAAACTTGCACGAAGAAAGTTGTATCCTCAGCCCGTGTATTTGCAGGTGAATCCCGTGTCTGTGGCAGCCTTTGTCTGTGATGCTGAGTTACCTTTCTGCCTGGATGTGATTCGCAATAAACCCAGAGATACTAGAGCTGAAAGGTTGCATGTGCCTTGGAAAAACTTTGCACGCTGCTAGTCCAGACTGAGCTCGTGTGAACCCTATTCTCATTAAATCCCTGAGCAACTAAGTGCAAATAAGCTAAGTAACAGCTTTTTATGGTTTTAATTACTGCGCTTTTTAATGTGGGCTGAGCTTTCTGTAATACAAATCTGTTTCTGCACACTTCTTTATGTAAAGTGGAGTGCTTTACCGTTTAATTACAGTGGACTTCATAGAGTGAGCTGAGGGGTGATATTAATTACACTTCGTCCTAAGCTCATCTCTTGATATGTTTTCTAATTTCCCAATTATTTCTTTTTATGTTCTTTTGCATTGTGAAGATAAGAAATAACATTAAAAACAACCAGGAAGGTCAAGGTTTGGGGTGGGGAGAGTTGTATGTCAAACCTCATCAGCTGCTTTTCTGTGCTGTTGACCACAACTGGACACAGCAGAAAATCCAGAGCTGGGGCAATAGCTCCCTCGGCACTGGATGCCTTCTCCCTGTTCTCTTCTGCTCCTGATATTAGTGATGGATTTCACCCCCCCAGCACCACCTCAGGCTAAACCTGATGGTAAAGTGAGTAGGGGAGATGGAAAGCGGCAGCTGGCAATAGTGCTGTGGCCAGGTGCTCATTAAAAGTCTCCTCCAACTCTCACAATGACCATTAGTGACTAATTAGTTGTGCTCCTGGTGTTCCCACTGCGGTACTGATTAATTTAACAAGCGTCTCCACTGCATGCAGTACCCAGACAGAAAAGGGGGGTCTGCATGGCACGCTGGGCCCTGCTGGCACTGGGGCACCCCCAGCCTGACCAGTGGCCGAGGAGGTGGGTGTGCTGGTGTACCCAGGGCTGGTGACGGGTTTGTTGGGGTGTCTGTGAAGCCAGTTCTGCTCCCATTAGTCTCCTCCATGGCATTAGGGGGTGCTGGCTGCCCTCCTGTCCCAGGGAAGTGGGACAGGCGGGAGGTGACCTGCAGTGTGTGCTTAGGGTGGCTTGCGCGCTCCTCTGGCTCCTGCTCTAATTTACTGAGGCCTCGTGGTTTATTAACTGCAGTCTTAGAATGATGAATAGTGCTTGTTTAATGCAAAGCTGCCTTTGGTGCTGCTACTTGAGCAGCTGCCAATTTGTTTTCTTCCTTCCTCTGCGTCAGAGCTGGCAGTAACCTGGCTGGGGTCAGCTTGGTGCTGGGCAGGGACGAGAGCCAGCCTGGCCATGGGGGGCATGGGGAGAAAAGCCATGACTGTGGGGCAGAACTGAACTTGCCTGGCCCCCACTGCTGTGTGGCAGGGGAGGCTTATTAATTGTTTGGTGGTGCTGTGTTACATGGCCCATTTGCAGCTTTTTCTTGTCTGTTTTGAAACTGTGAAATGAGGCGCAGTAATCAAGGAGGGTTTTAATAACCATCCCAGCTCTGACATTTAAATTACAGATGGCATTTTCAATTAAACAGGCACTCTCAGCAGGTTTAATTTAGCTATCAGTTCTGCTCTGTTCTTTAAGTGTTTTCTTAAAAACAATGATGAATTTAAAACTTGCTCCGAAGGGAGAAGCAGCTGAGGAGAGGTTGGAGCTGGCTGGAGAAGGGGAAGCCCATTCAGGGGGTGCCGAGTGTGCAAAGGGAAACCGGAGACCGAGGAGATGAGATGTTCAACTCCCCCGGCACAGATTTGTGCACAGGATGCCCAACAGGCTGTTCTTCTCAAGTGTCCTTTCTACCTTTTTACATAGGTATGCTCCCATTTTACCAGGGTGCCCCAAATCCACTTACACACTTGAGCTCTCCTTGCAGTGTTCATAGTTTGCTTGTTTCTTCTGAGCAAGGCTGAGGCTGATTTCAGCTCTGCTTAAACCCGAACCTAACAAGAGAGGACCACAAAGGGCATGGTGGGAATTACTGGTTTAGTTCACACTTAATTGTCTCCCTGATGGCTCTGGCTTGCTTTCCTCATTAGTTACTGGACGTGCTGTTTGCTGACATGCTGAGCTCTGTTTGCAAGTCCTTTTGGGCCCTGGGAGCTGTGGTGTGTTCTTGTGGTCCTCAGATGGTGACTTCTGCGACAGAGATGTGCTGCATAAATTAAGGCCAGGGTCCTGGGCCCTCCTTTGGGGGGCTGCGTGGCACTTGGAGAAGAGCCTTTCCCCTTCTGCTCAGGAGGGCGTCTGCATCCCCGCAGCCATTGTGAGGAGCCTCCTGCGCTTCTCTCCGGTGGAAAACGGGGCTGGATAATTTCATCACTGCTAATAACATTTCTAGTGAGGCAAGCTACAATAATGATAAGGGTAATTGAATCTCATGCTTCAGGGATAAGCTTAGCTCAGGAGGGGGATCAGGGAGGAATTCATTTCCCTCTTCCCTGTGGAAGCTGCTTTGCACACTCGATCATTTGTGTTGAAAGGCTGATGCTTTCCCTGGCACGGGGCTGGGCTGACCCTAGCCTCCTCTTACCTGTCATTAAAATAGCAAGGAGTTCTAATTCCTGCAGTCACGCTATGAAATTTGTTCATAGTATTTACGGTGGAAACTTAATTTCGAATAGTAAACTGTGAGAAAATCCTGACTGGGTCAAAACTTAGAGGGGGCCTAGGAAGCAAAATGTGTCTGCGTGACTTTTTTACATTATCCTCCCAGCTCCTAATACCATCTAGAGGTGGATGCATTCCAGTGGGGTCTGAGGGGATCTCTTAATATCCTTCTCTTACCTCAAAGGAGCACTGTTGTTTAATTACCTCATTTATGGCTGTTGGGAAGCTTAAAGTGTTCTGAGCTGTGGAAAAGAAAGGGGCTATAGAGGATAGCGGTTGTTATTTGTTAAGAATAAACCACAGGGTGATGCAGCTCAGCTAAACGCAGCTTTCAGACCTATCTGATGGGGTGGAAGCTCTCCCTGAAGGATCCCAGACCTCGGAATGAGGTGACGTGTTCAAGAGCCAATGCAGGGAGACCATGCAGGCCACACATTGAACCCAGCAGTACAGAGGTCTTCAGGAATGCTCTGGAGTCTTTTGCTTCTAGGAGAGGAACCTCCAGTTCAGCTGTGCTAGTCCTGAAGGGAGGGCCCAGGAGACAGGAAAGCATTTCTATGCTTTTTTGCCTTCTTTTTTTTTTTTTTTTTACCCCAAGCAGCTGTGAATTATTCATGGGATTCCAATGACTTAGTGCTGGGGAAAGGATTTCCTGTTCATTATTTACTGATCTCTTCCGAAGGGTTACACTTTTTTCTTTTCTCTCTCTCTTTATGTGTTTTGTTTTTTTTTTTTTCCTTGGGATCTCTATAGTAGCAGAAGTTTGTCCCCGTGGACTTTCAAGGAGTCCTTTGCCATGCGCCTTTGTTATTTATTCTTCATAATGAAGCTGCTGGAATTAATTCCTAAGAAAGACAGTGTAAAGAAACATCCCTGTCATTAAACAGCCTTCAGAGCTGCGGTTAAAAGATTTCCAAGCAGCAAATGAATGCCCCAGTGGACTCTGTGTCGATTGACTCACGATGTGATGGATGGTGTCTAGTCTCACATCAAGGCTGTCCTTGATGTCTATCACCTGGTTCCTTCCCTGGCTGTGAGCATGGGATGAAAACACTGCAGAGGGGTGCACGAAATACCTGGTGACCATGTTGGGAAGGAATTTGGTGTGGGACTAGGTCTCTCTTGAGGTTACTGATCCCCAAAGTACCAAGGATATTGGGATAACACCCTTGGGGTTTTTTTGGTCAAGGCTGTGATATGTGGGATCCATGCCCTATAGCAGTGTCACTCTTTGTCATCAGACAAAATCTGGGTCACCTCCCTGTCACCTCTGCATCACAGGGGCACTGCTAACGAGAGAGGCTGGTCTGTGCCAGCATGTCCTCTGTGTTCTGGGCTTGGGTGCCCGAATGGGACAGTGACACATCTCCTACCTATGGTCATAGAAGAAGCAATCACTGTCTAGATACAGATCAGGAGTGAATGCCTCCCATACTTTTTTCTTTTTTGTAAAGATGATCTTGATTTTTAGGCTTGCCTGCCTGTATCAAAGTCCCTTTTCCCAGCTCTTTCCCATCCATACTGAATACCCAGCTCTCTGCTAAGAACAGAAGCACTGACCTTCATAATTGTATATGAGCAGCATCTCCTTTTCTGCAAGGAGTGCGTCAAACTGTAAGTACAGCAGGTTCTCATTTCTTTGAGCTGAAACACCCAATGGCAACAAATCGCTATAATTTCCTCTGGTTTATCTGGTTTTCCTCATAATCCCTGCTACCATTAATGTTTCTAGAAAAGAAAGAAGTCCTCTGTGTCTTCAAATGTACCACGATACATTTTCAGCACCCCCTGCCCCAGGTGGTGTTGCCCATGTCATGAGAAATAGCGGCATCAGCAAGTCTCGGCGTTCCTTGCCCTCTGTGAAAAGTTGATTTTTGAGGTGTCTCGCCTCAGATATTCCAGCAAACAGCCCCCCCCAGGTGTCACCCAGGAGCTGGTGTTGGGTACAAGGAGGAGTATTTTCCTGTTTGTTGCAGTGATTTTTGGATCAGTGAGTTATCCCCCCTTCTACCAGTCCCTCTCACACTCGAGCGCTGTATTCCTTGGCTTCATGCCTGTAGTTTTATTTGCTTACCAACAAGAGCTGCCTTGTGCAGGTTATTATGCATCCTGTCGCTGCTGGGTGCACTTGAACCTGACACGGTCCCTGCGGCTGGAGCTGAGCTCTCTGCGATGGTGGGTGGCTGCGGGGGGGACACGAGCATCTCCAAAGGGCGATTGGGGCTGCTGCCTGACTTTTTTAACCTTTTTTTTTAAATGTTGCTTAGAAACAAACTCAATATTACCGAACTCCACCAGATCTGCAGTGCAGAACTCATTGCACAAGGGGAAAGGAGGGGTTTTTGATTATTATTTTTATTATTATTTTCTACTTTTCTTTTTTCCTTTTACAAGAAATAACTCACTTTTCAGCTGTTGGAGAAGGTAGTAATTGATCTAGAGTTTTGCAGCTTGCCTTCTGGAATGGTTTTATTCTTAATGTAGGAATAAAACTCTGTTAGGTCAAATACACAGCAATAAATACAAGAAGCACATTAGGTTTAATATATTGGATTATTCCACTTGGTGGTGATGGGGGAAAAAAAACAAGATTTAATTCCCCTGGCAACACAGGCAAAGAAAATCACTTTCCCTGCCCATTTTTTTTTCTGTTAAGTCATTTTTGTCTGTCAACGCCAGTGCTGCCGGCTTTGACAGGGTTTAACTTCTTTTTTTTTTTTTTAACTTAGTGTGAAAGTAAGAAGTATTTTCTTCAGGTAAATTGTCCACAAATTCACTTGATGCCTTCTATTTCTAGCTGTTACAGCTTCCTTCCCTGGTGGGATGTGGGGAGCTCTCAGTACTGCCAGAAGGGTGGAGATGGTTGCAAACTGGCAGGATAGGGCAGCTTTTGGCTTCGTTCTGCTGCTGGTGTTGGTTTCTGTCCCTACCCTGAAGCTTCCCAGCTAGAACCAGGGTTTGCTTCTCTATGCCCTTCAGTGCCATAACATCTGTTGCACTTCCTTGTGTCCCAAGGCTGGTGGTGGCTTAGAGCTCCCATATGGTGGCGATTGAATTTCTACCAAGTGATGTGCCGGAGTCTTTCATCAAATCCCATAGTCAGTCTTTGTACCAAGCCATCCCTCATTTTCCTGGGAGAGCGATGACATTGGATCCTTTTCCTACAATCCCTGCTTTTCCTCAGGTTTCTGGTTTTCATCAGGAAGAGGCAGGAATGATCTCCTTGCTTGTCACCATGGCAGACAGGGAGAACGTGGCTCTGCTGCGCACCAGGCAAGCAGCGGAGCAACTGCAGCAGAGATTTAGCTTGGATAACAGAGGAAACACCTCAGTGTGCTGAAGGGCTGTAAGAAAGGCTTTGCGGGAGGTAAAGCCTTTGTAGCTTTAAAAAGAGGCTTGATGAATCTGTGTTGGGAGCAACCTATGGGTGGGGAGGGGTCTGCCTTGGACAGGAGAAGGGGATGTGGACTAGGCAAGCCTGGGTTATGTGCCTGGGGGGCGGGGGTGTCTGTTGTTTCTAAAGCATCTCTCTCCTGTGTGCAAATTGGCAAGAGGCTGAGGAAGAAGCGAAGTAGGAGTCTCTGTGTGGTTAACTGAGTCTTTGCACTGTATTCATCTGTCCAGGCAGAGTTATTGCTCCAGTAAGCACCTCCACCAGCACCTAGACTCTATCTGATTGTATTTGTCTAAGACGAGAAAGACTTCACAATAATCCTGCTGGCAATTAATTGGCTTTTGTTCAGCAAGAGTGAACAAGATCTCATCTTAATCTATTTCATTATTTCTTCTTGTATAGCACAGTCAACACAAGATTAGGTTTAATTTACAAAAAAATGCAAAGTCATTACTCATATCTGGATCAGGATTTTATCTGCTTCGTTTTCACATGCTTCGTGTGCCAGTATTAACGAGAGGAGCTGCATGGTGTGTGGTGAGGTGGAAATGGCACTCCTTGACTCCAGGACCTTTTGGAAGGATTGCAGGTAGCAGAGCTCTGATATCATCTTTCCTCTGCCCCGTCTCCTGCCCTTCCTCAGAGAAGCAGCTTTGTGCTCCGCAGAACCAGCTTCTTCCCACAGGGCAGGTGGGCAGAGATGCTCTTACCTCTCACCTCCTCGCTCCTTATGCAGCAGCAGCAGCCCTGGGCATACACGTGAAAAAGAGCGATGTGAAGCCGAAAGGAAACGTTGTGCGGCCCGCGGCAGTACCTGCTGCAGTTCGATGTGTTCCCCGACAATCCATCAGCTCAGCGAGCACTCTTACGGCTTTATTGTGGCCTCTCTGCCTTTCTGGGAATGCTGATTGCTCTGTGGTTAATGGGTCTGCACAGATAGCAGCTCCAGATGAGTTGCTCTAAGTGCCTGCAAGGGAGGTGAGCCAAGGGCACGTGTAATATAGCTGGGACTCCTGCCTCGCTGGGCAGCTGCTGAACTTTGCCGGCAAGAAAGGCAGCAGAGCGGCTGCGTGTGCCTGGGCACAGGGTAGATGGGGATGCAGACAGCCCTGCTTCTCCGGGTGCGATTCTTCCGAGTCGTGGGCTGGATTAAGATAAAAAGATACTCTGCAAGGAAAGGAATGTTACTGATTTGAGCGATATATGTAATAAACCAGTGCCCTAGGATAGCGTTGGGCGAGTTGTGCTGCTTCCAGTTGAATTTGAAAGGCAGGCCTCGGTCTGTGTTCAAGAAAGCTTTTGCTGCTGAGTGCGTTACAGTTTTGAAGACAAGCGTATTGCCAGTGTCTGCTGCCCAAAAGGCAGCTGTACTCCCAAAAAGCACGGGGTGTCCCCGATGGCAGGGATAAGCTCGCTGCCTGCAGCCCGGCTGCCCTCTGCTGTCACCGCAGCTCAGCTCTTCTGTTCCTGTGACATCTCTTCCTCCCACACCAATCCTGACCACGTACCTTGTGTGTCCTGTTCTGCTTTGTCTGGGTACATTGGCTTCACACGCAGGCTGCTGTGTAAGCTCAGCTCTCATGCAGCTGTCTCGGGTAATAGTTGTGCTTTCCAGCCTCCATGAGACTTGCCACTCTAACTCACTATAGCTCTTTGTGACCATAGTCGTATCGGCTGCACGTTTAGGCTGGCAGCCTCTGCTGCAGGTGTGGCTGACGCCCTGCTGCCCTGGCCTTCGGGAGCTGCCATCCCACCCTCTGGAAGCTGCTTAATTTAGGGGGAACCAGTCTCCTAAACTACCCCCCTTTTTACAGCTGGATAGAACAGCTGGGCTGCAGGTAACAGGCAACTGTCAGAATTGTTTTCTCCCATTCCCAGTCTTGAATGCCTGGAGCGGGAGCAAACTCCTCCATCTGTCCACAACCCCCTCAGGTGGGTAATAATAGATGCTTCATATAGAAAAATTCAATTAGACTTGACAAGAGATGTATGCTAGTGCTTCCTTGCCAGGGCCCCATCTTGCTCTGTTCTCTAGCTCTGCAAGAGACTTGCTGTAAAAGCTATTATGAAAAAAGAAAAAAAAAACACCTTTTAAGTATAATGGCATTTATAGCCAGGACTGGCTGTGGTGGGCTTTGTAAAAAAGAAAATTACAGTTGGATCTCATGCAGCTGCAGCCACCAAGATGCAATTGGCTGCCCAGGACACCAGGTGTCAGCTGCTGGGAGCAGGAAAGGTCTGAGTGGGGTGCTGCAGCTTCGGCTTCTCCTAATGCCTCCGAGTATTAAAGCAGACAGGGTAAGAGGCATGTTCGTGCTGTGTTCTTGGCCAAAAGTGAGTAGTTTATGTCTTAAATCCTCTCTCCAGTTCTCATCACCCAGCTGCTTTGTTCCAGCGTGGGGTGTTTTGGAGGACATTTCTGTTGTTTGCTCAGCGGCCTGCCCCATAGCTGGGTGCTGGATCGGGGAACAGAGCATGTACCTTTTTTCTGGGAGACTCATGGTATTATACAAGGTACAGTGATTCCTGTTTTTTTTGATAGAACCACTTGATATTACTCCACATAACAGAAAAAGCATGCTTAAGCACAGAACACAAATAGCCAGCACACAGGGGAATATCCACACAAAATTGTGTTATTTTATTATGTTTGCCTGGACTCCGGCCTGGCAGGGTTGTGGTTTGGGAGGCCGGTGTGCCCCAGGCATCCAGGTGCAGCAGTGCAGAAAGGCTGATGAAGCAGAGCGTGCACAAAGTGAGCAGCTCGGATGCTCTCTCCTTCGGCTACGGGTAGTAGTAGTTACGCTGCACTCATAAGGGTGCACTTTGATGCAAAGTGGCATTCAAATATGCATGTGCTGGCAGCCCAGGAAGGGAAGACAGGCAGGGGGACACAAATGTAAGTGCCCCTCTCTCTAGGCAACACCAGCTCTATCTCTATCAAGGGGATGCTCCTCGGGAAGGACGGACTAGCAGGGCAGGCAGGCTCAGCAAAACCTGGGTGTTCAGGACAGTGGCTCAAAGCCCTGAGCACTATCAAGAGGCACTAGTGGGGGTGTGTACAAAGTACAAAGTGCTATCTTGCCAGTGAGCACACAGAGTGGAGGGAGATGTGTATGTTCCGCGGACACTGTTAGTAGGCAGGAAGAGCTGAGACCAAGTGGGGCTAACAACAGCTTTCTGTTGTGTTCTCAAGAGCGCAAGGTCTATGCTGCTCTTTCTTCCTGTTTTTTTGCCCCCACTCTTTAACTTCCAGAAAATATGCCCAAATTACCGCTTAAAGTTAAGGAGTGCCTAAGTCTGGGAAGCAGCAGGAGCAGTGTCTAGCTCAGGCTGGGTGCTAGGGTTTAGCGGCTCAGGAGAGCAGTGAGGTCTGCAGGATTTTTAGGTTATCTCACTGATGGAGAAGATCAGTGCAAGTGGTGAGGCTGAGTCTAACATGGTACACTCACAAATCTATTTGCATCCTTTGCATAGTCATCTTGAGGAAAGATGGATGGTGGCCCCTGGCATCTTGCACGCACATTCGTAAACAGAAAGGTCGTATGTTCTACAGCCTGCAAGCAGCACCATGCAGAAACCATCCAAAGGCCATGGGATGCTCTGAGGGATGTCAGCTCCAGCATGCGGGTCCCAGTTCAGCACGGCTACGGCTCCACTGTCACGCTGCTGTTGGTAACACGTACGCCATACCACCCCTTCCAGAACAGCGTGTCCTGGCCACCGTGTTCGAAGCGGACAAAGCGGACCCCGGGCCCGTAGTCAGAAAAAGTGTGGGAGATCTTTGGGACGAGAGACAAAATGGTTGTTGGTAAGCATCAAACCACCAAGAACCCGCACAAAGCCTTCAACCCCACCTGCCCCAGTCATACCTACCAGCGTGGGTAACAAAGGACATTTACAGTGGGAGTTACTGGGAGGAGCTTTGACCCCACTGTTGTTCAGAGGCCATTGAACCTCTCCCAGTTGGGCATCTCCTTCAGCTTACACCTGCAGCGGTGGCTCAGCATGTTTCCAAGTTTTATGTAAGGCAGCCTTCCAGAATGACACCTTTGTTCAATCACAGGTTCACGGCTCCACAGAACACAACAGAGCCCTCTCCTCCAGGAGAACTCTCCTGCTTCTCTTTGCTTCAAAATATTCCCGATTCATGCAGGTTGGGTGTCACCTGCTGAGCCCACGGCTGTAACTCACCTCAGTCCAGCTGGCATCATTGTCCTGTGCGATGGTGATAGTCTCACTTTTGTACTCGGCCAGAACATCCTCATTCTCTGAGAGCAGCTTCACACAGAGCTCATAGAGGCAGCCAGCATCGCTGCGTCCTGCGTACCTGCAAGGAGATCCCAGCTTCTGGCCTTACCTGTGTGGTGCGTGAGGTTTTAAGGCCCAGTGCAGGTACATGCCCTCCCTGCCCTTCCTTCTTTCTTGACTCTCTGCCTGCCTTCTGAGGCATCCTTGCTACTTACCAGTCTTTTACCACAATTTTAGGCTGGGTTGTATCCATCAGCTCTTCCCAGTAGCCCTCAGCCCTAAGGTCAATGACCTGAGCCTTTCGACACCACCTGAAATATTAATGGGTATCACAGTCTCTCCTGGGACTGTGGAAACCAAAAATGTCTCATTCCCTGAGTAAGAGAAGAAAGCAGCCTTACTCATAAGATGTAACAAAGTACTTATGGACTTCTTCACTAGGAAATTCTTTTCCAAAGTCCCCCGGGAGATCTTCAATTTTCCAGCCATCGCCTCCGTTCTCTACCTCTCCCCAGTGCTGCAGGTCTTCTGCAAATGGCATAAAAGAAACTCAGATGAGTCTTAGTTTCTGTGGACCTGGGAAATCCAATTATCTTTCACTAGAACCTTTCTCTGGCTTGTGAAAGGTACCATGATAGATGCAGCACTAATTCTGTATGTAGACTATGGAGATGCTTGTTAAGTAGAGCTCAGGCAAAAACCATGAGTCTGGCTGAACTTTTAATATTAACAAACTTTAATGCTCCTCACCAAAATGGCTAAGTACCTGGGGGAAAGGCTTGATCTTTCCTGTCATGGTTTGGCAAGAAGCAATCTGGAAACCCAGGTGATGTTACTGTTACTGCACTGGACAGGGATTCTGCAAAGGACATCTTTATCTCTCCAGTGGGTTTCTGATCCCTGCAGGGGCTTGTATAAAGTTGATGTCAAGTAGAGCCCTTTGCAAAGGCTGATTATCAAAGGCCTTCATGCCCATTATATGATTTGGCCGCATGCATTAAGTGATTTTACTTGGGCAAGAAGAAAATGCTGCAACCTGATGGTAACTAAAATATTTTTTTCAAAGACTGGAGATGTCCAGTTCCCAGGGCCTGGTCACATCTCTGAAATCTCAGGCCTTGTTTATGGCTGTCTCTCACCTTCACCACAGGGGTTCTTGATGAGATTCTTCCTTTTCTTGCTCAGGAAGTAGAAATTTTGCCAGTTCTCTGCATTCTCCTGTGACTCCGCTCCAGTGAGGCCTTCCTGCTGACACTTCAGGATCCAAAGCGCAGCTCCATCGATCAGGTTCTTCCACTGGCAGCAGACCAGGCGACACGCCAGCACCAAATCCACCGCAGGTATGGAAGCCAGGATTCTGATCAGGACTGCTTCGGGGAGGGACTCCATCCTCGGGCCAGCCTGGATGGACCTTTCTGAGAAAGAAGGGGGAAAAGAGCGGTGACACAGTCAGTGGTCCTTCAGACATGGGGTCTCCTCAGTGATGTTAAACACTGATGCATTAGAAAAAAAGAGGAAATAAGCATGTTGTCTGAAAGCATGACTTTGGGGCAGAGATTGCTTCCTAACCTCAAGGCCTGACCCCTATTTTCATACCTTGAAGCACATGAGCAGATTAATATTTTATGTTCTCAGAGAAGCCCTTAGTTAAATCCATCCACAAAATGCAAGTAGTTGACATCTGCAGTCGTGGACAGTTTGCCAGTTTCCCCAACTGGAATCAGTCCTTCTAGAAATCTCTGCTGCTGCAAAAGTTGGCTTCTTAGCACTGAGTTCCTCTGCAGAGGGGGCAGCATATGGGTGTTTGTTCTGCCTGTAAGAACATCACAGATGCTGCAAAGCAGTACCTAAATATCAGTGGTGAGCATCTTGCCAACCACACTTGCAATAGTTCATCCTGTATCCAAAAAGGCCTCAAGGGGCCAGCATTGGATCTCCTTAGTCATGAGCCTGTACAAAACATAGATCTGAGCATAACTGAAAATAACTCAGTTGATATCCTCTATTATTCTTTTTTCTATGGCCTTATAACCTGAGCAATTAAGTCAGAATTGTGTGCTTTAGCTTCGTGTGCTAATTCCGCACTCTGACTCCCAACAGCTCTCTGCTGCCCTGAGGTGTGGGGCCAGGAGCTGCAGGAATACAGGAACGTGAGTGTGCAGGTTCAGAGCCCCAGGTCATCAGTGTGGGACACACTGTGACACCGCATTTAGCTCAGCTGAGTGCTGGGACACACTGTGACACCGCATTTAGCTCAGCTGAGTGCTGATGCTGGGAAGCTGCTGAGACTGCAGCAAACTGCACAGACGCAGCCAAACTCCCCAGGAGCGAGTCAATAAGCCCAGGAGAGCACTGGGAACAAAGCAGGTGAAATATCCTGGCATGATACTTGCTGAAATATGGCAGCACCAAATCTGGCAGGGAAGGGATGAAATAGGGAGTCACTACAGTAGTGGCATCCTGAATCCAGATGTTCCAGGTGCAGAGCTATCATGTATCCTCTATCTGCACTGCAGGAGGCAACTGTCATTTAAAACTCCTTGGCTTCTATGGAGGTAATATTGAGTATTCTCCTTTTTAAATTTTTTTTTCCTTTTCCAACCCTCAACCACAGTCCTGAAGGGTAAGATGGGGTGGTGTTTTGCGATTTCTAATGCCAAGAGAGATGATGCAGGTTTCCCCTCCTGCAGGAACTGCACATGCCCGGCCCGCTCTCTGCCTGGCAATGCCTGGTCTTGCTCGGCAGGGATCCCACGCACTCGGGACAGGGGTGCAAGACCCGGCTGCCTCCCCTCGCCCCCCGGGGTCCCCCGCCGTGCTGGGGCCGCGCTCTGCTGCCCTCTCCGCCCCCACCCTCCAACCCTTTTCCCCCGGTGACACCCGCGGGGTCCCAGCGCGGTGCCCCCCGGTCCGAGCGCTCCTACCTCCGGCCGCCTCACATCCGTGTCCGGGGAGCGCAGGTGGGGCCGGGGCTGGGCCGGGGGGCGGCTCGGCGGGGCCGGGACCGGGACCCGCGGCGCGGGCGTTAGTAACTGCTGAAAACTCTGCTTATCTCCACAAGCTCTGCGCCGCCGGTGCCCGGGTTTTTCCATCGCGTAGCCCTGCAGCCGTGGGGCGGAGATGACAGCCATTTGCGACCTCCCCGAGGATGTGCTGGTGGAGCTGCTGTCGCTGCTCCCCGCCCGGGACCTGCTCCGCTCCTGCAGGCTGGTCTGCTCGCAGTGGCGGGACGTGGTGGACCTGACCACCCTCTGGAAACGCAAGTGCCAGCGGGAGGGGTTTTACGCGCAGAATTTGGACAGGAGCGTCACTGACTGGAAGATCTTCTATATGCTCTGCAGCTTGAAGAGAAACTTAATCAAAAACCCCTGTGCTCAAGGTTTGTTTAATCATCTGTAGTAGGCGGCTAAGAGTTTCCCAACAGAATGAGTCAGTGCGCTCCCTGCACTGCTCACGTACTGCTGGTGTCATGGGACTGTCCAGCTACTGCTGGGTCTGATCCACAAGTAAACAACTGTAATAAAACTGTCATGGGTAGATAAAATGGTGATAAATACATATGTGTGGTTGTGACTAGAAAAACCTCTGGAGTCACTAAGGCCTCAGCACTGCAGACAGTGGCGGATTAATTTGCACAGCAACTACAATGTGGTAATGAAACTATCAGGTGTTGGGATTAACCATTTGGGAAGCTTTGGAATGTTTGTTCTTAAAGACTTAATATGACTACAGTAATTCTTTATGACTAATTATGAGCGTCTGATTGGTCAGAAAGTTGCCACCTGTTGCCCTAGCTGCCAACAGCTGCATTAAAACTAATGGCAACATAAAGACAAGAGTTGCTTGCAGCTGTAGAAAAAAATACAGTGTATCTGAAAACTCATCAAAGAAGGTTCTTAGTATTGTTCTGTAGCTGATTCTTTAACAAAAGCAGAGACACTGCTGGAAACTGAACTGAGGTCCTAACACATCTCTGATATCTGTTTTCAGACAACTTTCGGCACTGGAAACTTGATAAAAATGAAGAAGATAAGTGGAAGATTGAAGTTCTGCCTGGACCTCATGGAACAGGGATGCCGGACCCCAAAGTAGACAAATACTTTGTCACTTCATATGGGTAAGAACTGAACTCCAGTAATCTGGAGCCGGGTGACCTGCGTCCTCCTGTCTGTCTGCAAAAGCATCACGGGTAGAAGGCTCGAGGCAGGTCGCTGAACCTTAGCCCATGTGAGGAAAAGGAGCTTAATTAACCTTTTATACTAGTTAGTCTGAAGAGACAGGAGTACCACTGAAACAATTAATTGTAGCATGTGCTAAATTTCCCTGTAACATTTTTATAGTTGTGAATAATCCATATGGGATCTCTGCTTCTCTTCTACCAAGGGTGGTGGGCAAAGGTTACAGTTTGGTGAGCTAATCAGATACTTACCTGACAAGGTCAAAGCTTGGTAATCTCTAGGAGTGGTAGGTGTGTTTGTCCTGCCAACAGCATGCAATAAAGCTGTCAACAGAGGATTAGCTGCTTTTACATCCAATAAGCAGTGGTTTCCTGTTACAAGTGCAGGGACTCCTCTTAATTCAGTTTATAGGTAACTATTCCTTTTATCTGGGAGTGAAGCTAATCACTTCACTTGCTTGTCTACTTCTGGCTATGGGAAAAGACATGGGAAAACTATGGGAAAAGCCTTAGCCATGCCAGCTTTGAGGGCACTCAAGGACTGCGTGGGCTTTTGGTTAAAGCAAATTTGTCAGGGAAAGCGTGGCTGTTGAAAAGGAACAGGTGTTTTGTGAAATTGCGAATGTCTCTATTGCTGCTGCAGGCCATGCTTCAAGTCTCAACTCATTAACCTGCAGAAAGAAGGATATTGGAATCAGCTGATGGATGAGAAACGGCCTGAAATTGTAGTCAAGGACTGGTAAGTGTGTGCACTGAATCTAGAATTTCTGGCGTTGGCCTGGAGATAAGCTAGGCCTCTGAAGCTTTTCATGCTATCAAATTAGTTCTTTATCCCTTGGGAGTTGTAGCTCCTGAGTAAAGCATAAGCTAAGTCTATTCAGTGGGCTGTGAGGACGTGACAATCCTGTGAAGAGCTGGATAGCTGGAAGTTTTAGAACTTCTTCGTAGCTATGGGGACAACATTCTTTTTCCTCTGCAGGAAGGGCAGAGGGCATCCCCTTGGAGTGAGAGATTGAACACTAAAGAGAACTGAACGCTGTATCTACAACCCTGTTCCTTGATTCCCCCCACCTCTCTAGGTACGCTGCCAGATTTGACTGTGGGTGTCGCTACGAACTCACCGTGCGCCTGCTTTCTGAAGACTACATTGTCCTTGAGGAGTTCCACCCCAAGCCAGTGGTTATCGAGCAGTGGAGCGATGCAACATGGAGAGAGGTAAGCAGGAGCTTTACATCAGTATTGTCACACTGGAATCTTGCAAGTTTTACCTGACCAAAAGTCCCCTGTGGACCTACTTTCTCTGCTCTTCAGCCTCCTCTACTCAAGACAAAAGGTAAGTCCTTGCTGTTGTCAATGCTGAAGAACCCATGGTGACATGAAAGAGCAAGGTTCTCTTTGTAGGTGCCCAGGGTTTTCTAAAGTGTATTCCCCAGGCTTCTGTGTTATTTCCGCTCCGTCTCTTCAATTGTTTCTCATTTTCACTTAAGCTTTTGTCTAAATAACTTAGTTACAAGAGCACGGTCCTTGTTTTTATTGGATCAAAAAGCTTTGTTGTAAAATTACTGCATGGATGTCACTTAAAGTATTGCAGACATTACTTTCCTTAAACTGCTAAACATGTTTAACTGGTTTGATTGGCTGTAGAATCCCCATTATGTTGTTACTTACATGACAAACATACCTAAGAATCAAGCTTAATGTTACATTTTACTTGGAGGGGATTTCAGGGCAGAAGGCTGAATAAAAGACTTTTTTCTCATCCCTCAGAAAGGGATATGATGCACTTTCAATTAAAGATATATCAGAATGAGCTTTTTCTGAGACCAAGATGCACATACTGTAGTTGTCCTAGCTTCTAGGTCAGTGCTGGTTTATTTAAGCAAATTAAGAGGAATTTTCTCCTTTCTCTCCAGATTTCTCACACCTTCCAGAATTACCCAGCTGGAGTTCGGCACATCTGGTTTCAGCACGGAGGCCAGGACACCCAATTCTGGGCAGGGTGGTACGGGATCCGGGTGACAAACAGCAGCATCACCATTGGGCCCCTGACCATGTTATGAAGGCACGATCTAAGTGTTTGCTTTTACCTCAGGACTGTAACCAGGTGGTCTCAGGTGCAATTATTTGTTTGTACCCTCTTTGGGGTGACTGTCCCGGCTTTGTGTTGCACAGCTGATCTCAAATACAAGCAGCTAATTCTTAATCACAGCAGAACTTCTGCAAGTCCAGCCCCTTGGAAGGACTTTTGTCTTCATCTTTCATCATCCTGTACCACAGATGTTACTGCAGTTACTAGTGCCCTTCCACAGGAGGAAGACTGGGACAATTCAATATGACATCTGTCTTTTCTAGTTAATATGTCATTGTGCTACAGCCAAAAAATAAGTCTTGAATAGAAAGGCTTTCTTGTTTATGGAATCATATGAAATTAAACATTTTAGCCTTATCATAGCTGTCTTCAAGGGCTCTGCTACAGAGAGACTTGTTTTGTATTATATTTTCCTGTTTCAGTTTATGTAGAAAAACCTGTATCTTTCACATCAGACCTTTCATAGCTTAAGGAAACCATCAACCCTTTTTCTTAAGTGCCATGTCACTGGTACTTAATTCCTTATTTTTTCTTTAAGTGTATATGATCAAAATGGTGCATACCTTCCCTGTCCAAATACAGCCCATCATTGTTTGAATAAAGAGCAAGATAAGGAATCCCCTAAGGTGGCTGCCTTACAATATAAGTGCCTTTTGATTGTGCTGGGCTTTTTCTCTACTACCTTTGTACTACCAAAGTACTCGGTTTGTACTGAACAGTCTAACCCTTTACGTTAAAGCACTGTACAACATGGATCTATACTATTCTTGCACTTTTTACTTGGAGGAAGCAGGGAAGTACTATACTGGCTGTCTTATCAAATTGTCTGACTAACAAGCTCAGCTCAAATACTACAAGCCATGTCTTCTACCCCTGTATGCACAGAGCCAATACTAAGGCCTTCTTTGCTTTCCTTTGACAAGTGCAGAATTAACAGTTTCCCTTGTCTGTTCTCTGTTAGTAGCAGGACATTTGCCAAGTGTCCTTGCTGGACAGACAAATTCCACCTTGCTAATGCTACTTGTTGGGTGAATGCTCTCCCATGGAAAAGGGGAGACCAAGGTTGTAGCCTGTCACGGGAACTAACAGATCCTGCATATGTTCTAGAAAAGGTATGGAAGTGTAGTGGAAGCTCCACATAAAATACAGAGCTCCATGCTTCCTCACTTAAGGGAGGAGGCTGGTTTGGACAGAACTCAGCCTAGTTCAACTGGGGTAAAACTTCATATTTATTAAAGATTACTTGGGACAGTCACAGTGGACAGACACTACGTAAGGCCTCGCTCACCTTTAGTACAAGTCCGTTGCTCTAGCGGAGCATATACCAGACTGCTGTATATCGCTACCAGTGTGCAATGGAGATGCCCTGTTGCGAGCTGGATTTGTACAAAGCTGGCTGCATCCTGCAGCTGGCTGTATCCTGCCCCCAGGGACTCGCTGTAACAAAACCTGTACTCACTCTCGCACATGAGTGTACATGGGAACAGGCTCTGGCTCCACATTCCAAGTCAGTTCTATATACAGTGGTAAGAGCACTTGAAATAAAGAGGCAGCAGCTGCTCTACATTCACCCAGAAGGCCAGCTGAAAAGACACTTATCAAGGTATGGTTTGTGAGATATCTTATTCCACTGGAAGATCAGATGAGGCTTGAAGGCAAGGAAGATTTAAAAATCAGGTGCTTTTGTGGGCTCGCTCTTCTACATATAGCTGCATCTGGAGGAGAGAAACAAGCATCAGTTCCATTTGATATGCAAGTAGGTGAATGGAAAAAAAGTCTGCAACAGGCTAAATAGGAAGAATTCGTACCTTCCCCCATAAACAGATTTCTTAATTTATCATGAGTTGTGCCCTGTTTTGATTCCTGGCACAGACATCCGCTAGGCTAAGGTACCGCTCAGTATTAAAATTGTTACCCTACAGAAAACAGCAGAGCTGGCAGCAGAGTAGACAACACTTAGAACTACAAGCAGTTTCAGCCACCTCTCGGTCCAGAATGCTCTACTCACCTTTAAGATATCTGATGTCATGGTTTTGAGGGGAATAAGCCGGGGGTCATGCATATGCACGTCTTGTTCATCAGCGAGGATCCAGGGGAAATCCTGGGGGCGGGAACAAAAGGTGCTTTATTTGCAGAGAGGCTGGCAGGCTCTGTAAGGTGAGCTCTTTCTCAGCACTAGGTCAGCATTAAGTAAATGAGAGATCTAGTGGCTGAGGGAAGAAACAGGTAACTCAAACCTTTCAAAACAGCAAAACCTAACACATGCACGCTTGGCCCCAAGGCTTGGCCTAACTATCTTCAGTTACAGCATCAAACTATAATGTTAACCCAATTTACTTGTTCCAAAGGTGACGTGTCACTTCTTTAAAATGTGTACTCTTAGCTGTCCCCAGCCAGCATGTTCTTTGCATTACACCAGCATCTAACTGCAACTCCAAAATACTCAGGGCACGGATTTCTGTCCTGCCTTGCAAATTTAAAGGTTGGCCTACTATACTACCAGTTTCTGTTACTAAGCAGTGTGCAGTAGACTTTCATTTTGAAACAATTTTATACCTCCCTAGCTTGCAGTTATTTGCCTTAAGACACCCAAAATAACTTGGCTCAGGGAAAAAAGTTTCCCTATACTTAAGCAAGCATTCTTAAACAAAAAAAACCCCAACCAAACAACAAAAAAACTTGCTTTAAAACGTGATGAGCACACACTTTCCTGTAAGATAAAATGTATTTGAGCACTCAAACCCCACTAGTTACTTGAATCTTAGTCTTCCTTGCTAGTTATAATCATCCATCCACACATAGTGGATGTGGGATAAGGGTTTTTTTTCGTTTGTTTTGTTACTTAAATTCAAGTATCTATTCTATATGCCAGAGCACTTCTAAAGTGGCTGAGCAGGCATCATGCAGTAAGCATTGTTACAATCTAATTCCACCATTGAAGCAGCTATTGTCTGCAACTGTGGCTGCTGTGTGGTGAATGTGCTCAGTCACCTCGCCAGTCTAAACCATTTTAATGCATTTAAAGCAAAGTTGTGAAGTGCATCACGTGAAGCTAACGTATGTGTGCAGAATATCTAGTGGCTTTAACTTTAGAGATGCTAAAACTCTGTAGTTCCTAGTCTTTGCGTGTTGCTCACACGCAGTCATGTAGCGGAAGATCTCACTCACCTTTATCACCTGGATCTTTTCCATATTCCGTGTAGCAGCCTCCCGTGTATGAACCAGAACTGTGAAGGTGCAACCTGCAAGAGAAATTGCAGGCTCCAGATCAGGGGACAACTAACAGAGGATCAGACACTGCCTAGTGTTGTCTTGAGTCACGCAACGCCATGCTATAAGGCTGTATGGACACGTTTGTGCTTACCTGGGGGGTTGTTGTCAAGCACAGCATCGCACACGCTGATCTTCAGGATGAATGCACGCAGCAACTGCTCCACGTGGGACAGCAGGGACTCTGAACTGGTGAGGAGACAGCAGTTACTGGTGTGCAGCAAATACTGGGGCCTGGAGCTGCTTCCAGAACACCTCTGCAGAGGCAGGTGTCGGGTGCTGTGAGGAAGGACTAACAGAAGCTTTACCTAATGGAAAGAAGAGGCGGTTGGGTGATCTCAAAGACGAATCTCTCCACAGGGTGGTGCTCTTTATCCAGGATTACAACTACAACCTTCTCCACATCATTCTGTAAGGACAAAGACAGAAAAATCCCTTCATTAAAACAAGCTGTCTCTGCCCCCGCTGTGCTTCACGCATTTCTGACAAAGTGGGAGTATGCTTATTTGTTGTGGCTCACAGCACTGGCAGTTATCCAAAGCTTGAGCACTGTCAGATTATTATTACTGATCAGAAAAAAAAAAGCTTTTGCAAAGCTATTTCTTGCTAGATGTTAAACTGACAGCTTATTGCTGAGGCCTACGGAAATGAAGTGCACTAAATAGTACATCTGTCTAGATGCTATTTTGGAACAAAGGAGGAAATGTACAGCCATCTTGTTGCATTACTTGGGAATGGACAATAATGAGGAAGAGCAGAGAACGCAAAATCTGCCAGCATCCTACATCCTGAAATGTTTCAGATGGTCACACCTTTCTTTCTCAAAACCTAGAATTCAAACCTACCTTTGCTTGCTGGCTTACAGCAAAGCATTCCAACTATTCTGCCAGGTAGGTGTTTAACATTCTGCTTTTGAATACCTTTAACTTAATGTGTAGGATCAGGTAACTGAAAATATATAGCTCTATATCCTCATCTGCATGTATTAGATACAACTAAACGCCAATGATCAGCAGTGAGGCTGGGCCTTAACTGCAAGGGAAAGTTATGGATGTTATTTTTATTTTTGTTACTAACTTTATCAGCTAGTATATTGTGTATTTGTAAATAAACTGTGTGATGAAGACAGTGTTCATGTTCACTTCCTTTCTGTGATCTTACCTTCTCGAGCAGCGGCTTCACACAGTGCAGTGTGTCCTGGATGTACTGGTTCAGCTCCGGGTGGCAGGACATCTGTGTAAATACAGTGAACAGTCAGAGCCACGGTCTGGTGTGAACCAGGACAACACTAAATGGGAAGATTTGAATAGAAGCACCAGTGTGTTACATGGCACTTGATTTCTCTTCAAAAATGAGTTTGCACATTAAACCGAATTCTGGAAGTGGTTTAGATTGTTCTGGTGAGTGCTGACTGACCCCTGCTATTTTGCTTGTCTGTGTGGCTGTCAGCAGGAAAATCTCCTACCTGGACAGGTACATTGTATTTTTTCCTCTTCTGAAAGATGCCAATAGGGTAAACTTCTCTGACGTATAAGATAAGGTGAACAGCCACTTCCAGGAATTCTGAAAGAACATCTGCAACAACTGAAAAACAAACGTAAAGGACACTGAAGTAGGGATGGGGGGAAGCATGCACAGCAATACCATATACTCATACGAAACGTTTTCTAAAGTATTTTTCCCTGCATAAATTTCAGCTGCTTCCTGTGGCAGCAGGAAGTTTAGGGGTAGAGAAACCTTCCAACAGCAATACCATGAGCTCAAGTCCCAACAAGAAGCCTTGCAAATGTACTTACCTTGCCCGAAGTTAAGGTCCTGCCGTGTGAGAGTGGTCATCTTTCCCAGAACCTGGAAGTAATCACAAAGAAAGTTTATTTATCCTGTGGCTCCTTTATTATTAACACAGTTCATGGACCCATCTGCTCCCCTAGTGCCGCTGAGCTCAGACCCAATAAACTGTCCTTTGTGCTTAGTCAACCTGCTCATAAACACTGCAGACAAATCCACCGGGCTCACACTGTGCCAGGTTTAAGCACCCTCCATAACCAACACCACATCGTCAGAACTCACCAGCAGTGCAAAAAACAAAGACAGCATCTTTGCTGCATCCTGGCTCACACCTCAGACTGACAGATTATTCATAATTTATTTTCTGCTATTCTTAAATTAGGCTTTATTTTAAATAAAAACACAAACATCAAAAAATCTGTTTGGTTCACAGTTCTTCGCTGGCTCCCTCCCTTTTTGGTGCATTTAGCTGGCACTGGAGAATTCATGATTCCTAAGGTACAGGAAGGTTTAGACAATCACTTCTTAGTAGCACAAGGAACACTTTTTTTTAAAAAGCCACACAAATGCTCTCATAATATACTAAACCATACCTCTTTTCTAATTCTTATATTCCATAATAACACAAGAACTTCTCAGTTTTATGGGTTTATTCTCACACCACCACCATGAAACCCTGCTTGTTCAGGGCAGGATCTGCATCTTTCCACTGACACAACACAACGACACAGGTACCCATCTGCTGTGCGCTACCAACAGCTTCAGAGCGTCTCACTCTCTCTAGTCCCAAGGAATCCAAACCCTGCACAGGAATTTGTCACACAGAACCATGCAATATCTCAAGCCGGAAAGGACCCATCATGATCGTGGAGTCCAACTCCCTGCTCCTCACAGGACTACCTAAAACTAAACCATATGACTGAGAGCATCATCCAGCTGCTCCCTGAACTCTGACAGGCTTGGTGCTGTGACCACTGCCTGGGGAACCAGAAATCTGTGACAATTAAAAAGGGCAGCATATTAAATAGCCAAACTGAATATCATGTGCTGATGCTCAAACAGCAGACACTGAGGCTCAGCTCTCCTTAAATAGTGGAGTTTGTGCCTTGCGCATGTTAAGCTACAGGATACGTAATTTTCTATCATAATATTTTTCATATCTATACTCTGCATGGATGCAAACTCTAACCACTTAGAGCAGCGCTGTTGTTCATCAGCTGTGTATCTCTTTAAAGGCCTCCAGGAGCACTGTGGCTCCATCAGAACACAGGTGTCTGCCACAGACATTCCAATCAGTCATTTAGCCACTGATTTTCAAGCAGCTTCAGCTATAACAAACCATGTTTTTCAGACCTACAAAGTATTACTTTGACTTTCACAGAACAGGGAGCTAGTTTCTTCTCCCTTTTTAAATCAGCATCTTACCATTGTATACAAAGAATATCTGGAATATTAGTGATCTAGCTAAACATAATTATATTACTTAAGCATTTTGCTGACACCTCAGTTGCAGTGACTCTCAATCGTACAAAAGATCTGTAGCATAAAAAAAAAAAGTCTGTGTTTTTAGGGGTTTAGATTCAGATCCTCACCTAAATGCCCCCTTTTCTTAAAGTGATGCCCCAGTGAAGCAAGAGGATCCTTAGAGACCCGCCTTCAAACATAGTTACAAGGCCAGACCTGAGAACCACACATTTCATACTCCCTCAGCTTCAGGTTTGGGTGCTGCTGACTAAAGTAATGCTGCAGCTAATGGCCTTTCATTTATTCATTTCAATTTGCTGTCCTATTTGCACACAATTTCCAAAGTCATCCCACCTTCCCAGGATAATGCAGCACGGAGGGATGGCTGGGGGAAAAAGAAACCCCGCGCTTTCTTCAGGATGCTTTTTGGAAACCAGCAAAGCACTAGTGAAGAAATCTCAAACGAAAAGGGCAGCAAAGGAGGCAGGGACATTATGTAACTTGTAATCCACCATCACCAAAGTGCCCATACGTATCACACGGGCTCCTGCGCTGGCCCAGAACAATCCGCACAGGCCTCCTGCCCCAGCCTGAGCTGCGCCCCGCGGCTTCGGAGGGAACGGGGAATCCCAAACCCGGCACGGTTTCTGTAGCGACTGGACAGACAGAAGGACAGACCGCGCCTTTCGGGACAGGGACGGGCACGGGCACTGCACGGAGCCCCGGTCCCGCTGCTCCTCGGCAGACAAGCATTGCGCGTGTTCCGACATTCCCGCCCGCACTGCCGAGCCGCCGCTCCCGGGCGATCGCACCGCTCCAGACCCCGCCGCACCGCCCGCCATTCCCCCCGCGCCAGCACCGGCTCCCGCCCGCCCGGGCACTCCCGGTGACCCCCCGGTGACCCCGGTGGCGGCCCCGCCCCGCGGGTCCCGCTGTCCCTCACTCACCCGCCGCTCCGCTCGGTCACCGTCACCGCCGCCCACGCGCNCCCGGCCGGCAGCCCCCTGCGCCGCAGCTGCCTCCGGTGCAGTGGGGCTGGGTGCTCGGTGCAGGGAGAGGGGAACGCTACTCCCCCGGGCCAGTTTCCCACCCCGTTGCCGTAACGCGGGGGAGCCCGAGCGGGGGCGCCGTGCCCGCCCCGCCGGGCAGGTGAGCGGGGGCCCGGCCAGCCTCTACCCCGGCCGCCCCGCCTTTGTTTCCGTCCTTTGTCCGCCCCGGTCCCTGCCCCGGACGGCTCCTGCCAGCAGCCCCGCGGGAGCGCACACCCTGCGCTCCCGCACCCCTTCTCCTTCTCCTCCTCCTCCTCCTTCTCACCGCACCCCCTGCACCCTGTACAGCATCCTCTCCACCCCGCGCCCAGCACACCCCCTCCGCCCCTCCCAGCCCCACCTACCCCCCCCACCATGCACCCCCGTCCCCCGGGATTCCCGGCGTCCCCAGTTCCCCTCCGCATTCCCCCACTGCCTTCCCCCTGTCTCCTCCTCCTCCTCCTCCTGCTGACGGGTTTGAACACCCCCCGGCAGAGCTGCCTCCCCTCCCGCTGCATGCACAGCCGCTGCCCGGCCCTGCCTGCCGGGCTCAGCCCACACCGAGGAGCGGCGGACAGGTAGGCAGCGCTGCCCGCGCCCAGCCCGGGCCGGGGTGGCTGGTTTCCCTTCGTTTTCGCGGGGATTGGGGAGGAGTGGGGGGCACTTTCCCACTTTCCGTGCGCCTCGGAAGAGACAAAAGCCGGGGGTGATGGAGACCCCCGGTGCCGCCGCCGGGACGCCCTCGGTGCGCGGTGCCTCGGGTGGCGGCGGCATCGCACCGAGCCTGGGACAGCGCCGGTGCCTCCAGCCAGCCCTATTGTCACCGGGGCCGGGGTGACGCGGGTCCCCACCGCGGTTCTGCCACCCGGCTCGCCCTCAGCGCGATGTGCAGCGCCGGGCACCTCGCAGGGCTGTGCGGTGGGGGCTCTGGGGCTGTGCCCCTCCACCCTGCCGCAAGCCCCTGCGACTTCGGGGGCGACTGCAAGGTCCCTCCCGAGACGGCTCTCCCGTCCCCTGGAAGCAAAGTCGCCTCGGACAGAGGCATCAAGCCCTCTCGTAGGGCACCCCAGGGGTACGTCCCGGCTCTGAGCCAGGGCTGCTCTGGAAAGTGGCCGAGGGGTGAAGGAAGCTCTTCCCACCGAGTCATTGTGTTTGCAGAGCCGTGCACCGAACCCCCGAGTACCCACGGGTTATTCTCTGCTCTTCCCCCGTTGATAAAAGTGAGATCTTGTTCCTGAATTAAATCAATTTGGCATAACTTAATGGCTTATTACAGCCAGTAATTCATCATGTAGGATTTAAGTGACGTTTATCCAATTCACACCTGAAGTCTTCCGTCAACAGAGGGTTTAATGGAAATGGTTTTGTATTCCCATCTCCTCTCCCTTGCAGAAGGAGGTATTAATCCTACACGTTTTGCTTCAAAGTGAGAATGACATACAGGGAAAAATGTTGAAAGTCCAGCCTAACTGTTCTGCCACACAGGACACATCCACTTCTGTCCCCAGTGAAGATCGGGCCAAATCTGCCCCCGTTCTTCCCTGTCACACTGGTGGGTGCTTTCCAGCCGGGTGAGCAATGACCTTTGCTATTGATTGTGTCTCATTTGTCACTAGGCATTGTGCATTAAACTGGAGAGTCTTCTCTGCTGTGCTGACAGCAAGCGACTATATCTCGGATGCTAATCTCAGACTCATTGCTATTTTAATCTCATTATTGGGTAGAGGAGACTCTGTTTGATAGCGGGTTGCCTCTGATGGCTGTGTCAGCCACTCCATGAAGTCCCAGAGGGGAGCACAGGCTACTGCATATTCATTCCTGTGCCCCTCCTGTCCCTGGAGGATGTTGGTGCTGCAGCCTCGACTGCCTGGGCCGGTGGGTTGGCAAAAACAGCGTTCTAGTTCCAGCCCGTCAACTGATGTTGAGTGAGCCACATTTCAAGTGGTTGCTGGACATGAGTTGCCCCAGGAAGATGCTTTGTGGAGGCACAGGGGCAATCACAGCTACTAGTCAACCCCCTGTGAGCCTGAATCTATGTCCTGTCTCTCGTGCCACTAGTGCAATTAGTGTATTAGTGAATTTGGCCCTTTCTAAAGTGGAATGCTGTTTGGTGATGGCAGAAAATGAGAGAAAACAACACAAGCAAAAGGAAAGCAAATGTTTCAAAGAGTGGTGGTGGGCTTCGAGTAACCTAGCCTAAATATCTGCAGAGTGGAAATCTCTTATACCAAACACAGTTGTAAGGGACAAGGAAACTGTGGAGTCAGATAAATGTGAGAGGCAAGGTAGGGAGGAAAGGTGACGATGGATACAGGAAACCTAAGAAAGGAGGAGGGCAGCTCTGAAGAGGGACCTGAAATGACTGAGATCTGTGAGCAGGGGACTCTGCTGCTCTGTTGCCCAAGGATGTCTGGGCCAGCAGCAAAAAAAAAAAAAAAAATATCTTTACAATGTGAGTGTACAAGAAATGTTGGAGAAAGAAAAGCATTACTACTTTTGCCTTGGGGAGGAAAATAGAGGGGTGCATATAAGATTACCTGTCTGCTTTAGGGGACCCTAGAAAGCTCGGAGAGATCCCTTTGAAATGGGAAGGTCTCTTGGCAGATTGTATATGAAGCTTTCCAGCATTTTTCTCCAGAAACAGAAAAACAGATGGAAAGAGACCCAGCAGGGAAGTAAAATCTCATTTATCTGCACAATGCCATCCTCCTGGCTCCAGCCAGCTCTCTGCATGTCAGCTACCACAGAGCCTTCCCTGTCTATTCTGCTCCAGGCCTTCCCAAGCCCATCCATCACTCTATGGCTTCTTATTTACAGGGAGCCTGGCACACAAAGCTGGGTTTATTGTCCATCATCCCTGCCACACACACATACACACAACACCCATGTAGATGCATATACACTTTGTCTATTGCTGCAGCTTGAGATTGTCTGGAGTCCAGGAAATCTTTATGCACTCCTGCCAAAGTCTGAGCTTATCAGAGCCAAAGAGAAATCTGGCCCAGAGTACGTGCTTGGGTCTAGCTTGGTTCAGCCTTTGAGCATATGAAATGCAACATTTGTGGTCTGGGGTGATAAAGGGTCTTGATATTCTCTATTTCTTGGCTCAAGAGTTTTGTTCCTCTTGGCTGTGACATGAAGAACATGAGAAAAGTTAAAAATAGGATCGTTGTGTACCATGTTTTAAGTCAGATATGTGAATGAAGGTAGATGATCTGAGGTTCCTGCTTTGTCAAATACAAAACAAATACAGCAGGGACAATTTCAGATCATATTTCCCCACTAAGGTGACTCAACTGTATTTATAGGGGTAAAATATGACTGAGTTCCTGTGTACCAGGAGTGGAAGCAGAGAGCGGAGTAATAGCAATTGTATCTGTGAGTCCAGAGAAGGAGACTGCCCACAGGGAAAGTTACCCAAGATGCAAAAAAAAAACCCCGATTTCCATTACAGGAGTGTCACCATCCCCTGCTAATCCAAAATGGATCAGAAATAGCGGCTGAGAGACAGCACTGCAACTCACTCATCAGCCCCGAGCCTGCACCCTGGGTGGCTCTGGGCCTTATCTTTGCGTTACACATTTTCTTGTTAGTAGGCAGATTTGCTACCTCAGGAGGCAGGTGGCTCATAATCCCGATAATGTATAAAGAAAGTGCAAAGCATTGGGTGGAGTAAGGAGGATGCAGGCCTGGTGTTGTGAAGAACTACAGAGGCAGCTTAACTTGGCAAGTACTTCAGCTATTTCCTTTATTAATATATGAACCCTAAGAAGAGAGTGAATTCTGGGCTTGTAACATGTGTGTTTGTTCTGAAGCAATTTAGGAAGGGCATCTCTTTACAAGGCTAGAGTTCTTTCTGCCTGGCATATGCTGCAGGGCAGAATTTCACCTTTTGTAGAAAAGGTGCATCAGCAGTGTGAGAACATTGCTGTCACCTACATCAACAAGCTGGGGGGGCTAGCACAGATTTCTTTTGTGGGTTTTACTTTGGTGCTCAGACACTGAGGAACCTGAGGAGAGCTAGGGATGCTGTTGTGTTACCTATCTGCCTTTGGGAACTGTGAATTTTACAGCTTCTGTAGGGTAAAAAGTCTGAAGAGGGTAGGAAGAGGTTTCTGATGTTAAACATAGATCAGGGTGTGGAAACAAGTGCTGCATTAACGCAAGGTATGTAACTTGTCTGTGCACTGTTTTGGTATGGCAAACAGGTCGGATTTCCCCTGACAACAATGCAGTCCAGGTATTTATCTGCATTATTAATGCAAGATTTCCAGTGGCACAGTAAAACACCATGTTAGCTTGCCCTCTCAGCCAGTGTAGAGATGAGACAACCCATGTGCTCTAGCTGCACTTTCATCCTGTGTCATGCCAGCAAGACAGCTGGGCAGCTGAAATAAATGCCCCCTACACTTTGAAGCAGACCTTCTGTTTAACTGCCCTGCAGCATTTAGCTGCTTTCTAGCTCCCGCTGAAAAACAGAATCCGCAGCTAATGTGTCTGTCAGGTTCACCATCAAAGGGCCCGTGTCTGTGTGAGTGAGATTGGAGACACCTGCCTCGCATTGTCTTTGCACTTGTTCTCTCCTCTTGGCATTTTGCCTACAGATGAAAAGGTAAGATGCTGTTTCCAGCTCTTTGAGTTGTTCTGAGTGGTGCCTTGATCCAGCTGGTTCGCTCTGGCTCTTAAAGGGAAAATCCTAGGAAAAAAACAAAGACCATGGATGCAGAGCTTGGGTTTTGCTTGGTTGCTATTTGTTCCATTGGTTTTGAAGCAGGACTTCAAGTGCTTTGTTAAGAGATTTAGCTGTCTGGTTCTCCTTTGTCCCAGATAGCTGCCAATAAAATACTATTTCATAGTGTTATGCCTTCAGCAAATGAGCTACCCAGCACCTCCTAAATCAGCCCTCAAGTAGCAGTTTGTTGTCCTTTGTGGCCAGTAGGAAAACCTGCTTTTCAGACACTGCATTAAAGAGAAGGGCCCTGTGCTGTGTGCCTCTTTCCAGGGTACATCTGTACTGAAAACTTGCTCCCAGGCTCTGAGCAATGAGAGAGATGTATTTGGAAAGGCAGAATTGGCTGCTGAATGAGTGAGCAGGCTTTTCAGTTAAGAGGATGAAGACATCTCTCTCTAAACTCCCCAGATGCTCCATGAGGCTGCTGTGATGGCAGAGGTTTCACTGACTCAAAATACTGCCCATCTGTCTCACAGGTTGAAAGGAAAGAGGCAAGGAAATGCTGAAAGTCCCTTTCCCCTTTTTGTGGGACAGGACAAGGCAGAATGACCTAATTGGAGAAGTGTCTGACATGTGCAATGTCCCAAAGCTATGTCTTGTAACACAATCACAGGGATGAAGGAAGACCCTCAAAAAGTGAAGCTGAATGAATGAGAATAGTCTGCAGCCTTTGTGCTGAGGAACTCGATCTCAGTGTTCTTTGGACTTAAATTACCCTCCCAGTGACAGCCTCACCTGGTGGGTTGGAGTGAAATGTGCAGGCTCGAGGAGGGAAAAGTGGGACAAACTAGAGAAAAATCAGCCTGCCTCCCTGACAGCAGAAGATTTGTTTCTCCACTACACTGTGAGGTATCAGCACAAAATTTCCAGCAATTTTTATTCCCTTGACCAGTTTCCGCCACCCTGAAACAGTATGTGTGTGCATACACATGTGTCTGTCTTGAGCTGCTCCAGGCTTGTTGCTGGTCCTGCAAGGCCACCATCTGCCTCCAGTTCTGTTCCTCTTGACATCTTCATTGCAAGGAAACCAGCTGTGAGGAGAAGCCGGTGCCAGCCAGGCCCAGGATGCCAACCTGGCAGCCGACAGCCGTAGCGGGACAGCTGGTGCTGTGCGGGTGGCTGAGGAGCTGTGGCTGCAGGACCCAGTTTCCCCAGTCCCTCAGCTGGGAGGCTGTGAATGGGAGGGTAGGGGGCCAGTCAGGAATCAAAGGGAAATGTCCTGCTGATTGATGGCCCTCATTTGCACATGAAACTGGGACCTCTCAGCCCTGTAGGCCCTGCACGTGTCTCAGCTGCTGCAACCAGGGCTGGGAGAGGAGGAGGTAACCAAGGAGGGAAAAAATCACTTCCAGCTCTGGGCATCATAACTGTTTTCATCTAAGTGTCCCAGGTCTGAATCTTGATTGCCTTTGCAGTTCCTAGAAGTTGGTTGTGTTTTTTTATATCTTTTTTTTTTTTCTTTTAATTGCAGGTGAGGCAGAGCACCCAGGATTATGGCAACTTCTTCCACCTTCTTCTGTCCTTTCCTTTTCCTGTGCATGCTGGTCCTGGCTGACATCAGTCTTGCAGTCTCACTGGACCCTAGCACGAAGCTCAAAAATGTCCCGGAGAACAACAACCATCTTCAAAACCAAGAGACGTGGCTGCAGCAGCCTGGAAGCGGGCACCACTACAAACATGGCTTGGCCAAGAAGGAGAAGGTCCATGCCATGCCTTCGAGAGGGCAGCCGGCTGCGGAAGAGACCCTCAGAATGGGTAGCAGAACTCCAGCTGTGCAAGAGCAGGCAGCAGAGGGACAGCCAGCAGCCCTGAAACAGAATAAGGATGTGTTCCTGGGCTTTGAGTTCCCGTATCCTGAGAGAGAGAACCAGTCGCCTGGGTTTGAGAGAGGAAAGAAGCAGAACCGAGAGCATCGGCGGCACAGCCGCAGGGACAGGCTGAAACACCACCGAGGTATTTGCGCTCCAAGGGAAGCTGAAGCTGTCGGGTCACTTGAAATGAGTGTCGCTCGTGTGAGGGCAAGAAGATGCAGCTGTGGTTGAGGCACATGGGTGTGTGGAGGATGTGGGATGTGTGCCTGCTCTAGGGAGAAATCTGCCAAACAAAAGAGGCACAAGAAAAAAGGGGAACTCCAGAACCAGAGGTTTTTTACGGCTGGTTGCAATTTTGTGAAAATGACCTGGTTTGCCTTACAGGGGGAGCTCTGAGAATTCCTAGGACTTGAGGGGTTGTTTTGGGGTGGCCTGCTTTGTTTTTTTTGCTATTTAGCAAATTGTCCAATTTACGAACAAACATGTCCAAGCCATGCTCAATCTCTTTACTGACTTCGAAACCATGACCAGAACTAGAAATAATACAAAACCCTACTTTGCTTGAACATCAGTTTCTTCTCATCAGAGCTTGCATTCTTTTACATTTATGCCGAACTACAAAAAATATAACTTTTGCATATGTGAAATCGCACTAATTACCTTGAAGTGTTGCTAGTTTTTGACTGGGACTGCTTTCCTTTGCAGGTCAAGTTGTGGGTGTGGGTCTCTGCAGCACGGTATGCCCAGTGTGGCAAATATTTAGTTCTATTTAAGTCAGGGAGTTTGTGTCAATCTACACTATTTGACAAACTGGGTGTCAGTATCCCCAAGTTCCAGCTATCACTCCTCTGCATCAGTAAGAAGAGCTCTATTGTTTTCCCAGGGGACTCACTAAACAACTCATGTTAAGCAATATAGAAGAGTATGGCACAAAGCTGGTTTGAATTTAAATTAATCCTTAGGAAAAGCAGAGATTGGGCTGGTTCTGACTTGAGCTAAATTGAAATAACCCACTGCTAAAATCAAACAAGAATGTGTTCACAGGTATTTGCAGCAGCTTAATCCATTGGTTTAAAAATGGTTAAGCAGGAACCTTTTGTACTCTTGAGACCAGAAGAAGAAATCCGTTGCTTCTTAAACAAGAGATAGACATATCTTCAAGGTGTGATTATGTATGACTTAAGTGTGTAAAAATCAAGATGTATGTACTCTGGACCTGATCTATCACTTTTATTTAATAGCACATGACTGTTTTACGCTGGTCTAAACAGCAGCTCAGGGTGGTAGAACACTGGCCAGTAGTTGGATGAAATCTGAATTCCTTTGACTCAAAATCTATGGCACAAGAGCAAAAAGGGGTGAGAAAGCTAATGCTAACTGCACCTGTTGCCCTCCGCAGGGAAGACTCCTGTTGCTGGACCAAGCTCCTTGTACAAGAAACCTGAAAGCTTTGAAGAGCAGTTTCAAAACCTCCAGGCAGAGGAAGCTACAAGTCTGACTCCCACCACGCTTCTCATCACTGCACTGGAGCTAGCTGTTTCCACAGAAGAGCCTCCTGTTCATCCAGCCACATCGCCACGGTCACAGGTAAAGAGACAGCTGGTAACTGCGCTGCACCTCTTATGCAGACAGAAATCTCCTGCAGATAAGATCTGGTTTCCATTTCTTTTCTGGTTTGGTTTGGTTTTGGTTTGGTTTTTTTTTTGTTCAGTTAGAGGCAAGTGCTTGCATAACACCAAAGCCCTCCCTCTTGCAGACATCTAAACACCTCTTCTTCACAAACAGTTCCTTTAGTTGCTTCTTTTCCTTGCTCTTAGCTAGCCATCTTCATTGAGCTTCAAGGACCACTTGGGTGAAGAGGTAGCATGTCCTAGTGCTCCTTGCTCGCCTTTTGTCCTCACACCAAAGCAGCGGAAAGGCTTCAGCTGCAACAAAGGAAAGCTCTTTCCTTTTGAAAATGAGATGCCAAGAACCCCCAGTGGACAAGCGGTGGAGGGTGGGGGGTTTAGAGCTACTTAAGATCTAAAAGCACCAAGAAAAATTGCAAAGACTTAAGTGTCACTACGGAAGTGTAATCTCTTTGGTTTCTTGTGGTTTGCAGGCCCGCCTCAGGCAAGATGGGGACGTGATGCCCACCCTAGACATGGCACTCTTTGACTGGACAGATTATGAGGATCTCAAACCAGAAATGTGGCCATCTGCTAAAAAGAAAGGTGCCAAACCTCCCTTTCCTCTTTCCCAAAAGTCATTCTGTAAGGCTTGTCCCATGGTTAGTGTTCACAGATGTGCTGAAGGATGTGAGATCTTAGTGGTGGAGAAAGACACAAAAAGCATAATGCTGATTGTGTTTTGTGCTCCGTTTCAGAATGTTTCTCATTTTGGATGCATAGTTTGAGGGCAGAGGAAAAATGATAGATGGAGGGTTGAGAAATAGGGAGGAGATTAGACTATGAAGGTTTAAAGTTCAAACTCTTGAAGTTTGTGGCTGTTTCTACCCTGGAGCAATGTAGTCTCCAAAATAAAAACACAAGCATGATTTTTTCGATCAGCATCTGTTTTTTTTTTTTTTTTATCCATAGAGAAACACCGCAGTAAGAGCCCCACCAGTGGAAATGAAACCGTGATGGCTGAAGGAGCACCGTGTGATCATCACCTCGACTGCCTCCCAGGTCAGGATCAGCTTGGTAGATTCATTTCTCCAAACATGAGATTGTCTGAAATCTAGCCTAGGTTCTAATACAAGTATCCCGATTTTTAATACTGATAGGAAGTGGGATGCAGAGGCTCTCTAGGTGTGTTGTGGGAACAGAGGATGTCTGTACCATGGAGGTGTTATGGGTGTCAGTAGCCCTAGAAGGTAAGGGCATAAATGAGCTGTGCTGACCTTTGTTTCTGTTCTGCAGGCTCTTGCTGCGACTTGCGTGAACACATCTGCAAACCACACAATCGAGGCCTTAACAACAAATGTTATGATGACTGTATGTGCACTGAAGGTGAGTTCAGCTCTTTGCTCTCCCCCATCCAGCTGGCTTCATAGTTGGCTGCAATGATTCAGAATAATGGTTTATATGTGAAAATACGAGCCCAGCTCTGCTGCTCTTAGCCTTTCCCTGTCAGTGATTCACAGTGTGACCGTTGAGACATCGAGGATTTCTTGTTTTCCCTCTTGAAAAACAAACCTCCTGATATCTACAAACCTAACAGAAGCAGCCACAATATATTAACACTTCAGTGGTGCTTTCAAGTCTCACAGGTTATAAAAACTGACTATTATCCTTGTTTTACATGACCTCATGCCTAATATGGCTTTCCTGAATTAATTGCAACCTGTTGCAATTTAGTAGGTGTGGGCAGGACATAGACTTTTGTTTCTTAAAACTGCTTCTGAAGAATCCACAGCAGCCTTTAAGAGACAATTGTGTTATGGAGATGTTGAAAGGCACCCTTCTAGCCTGAACGTGTTCAGGATCAGCTCCAGGCGCTGGGTCTTGTCTGCCAGAATAAAATTCTGGTTGCCAAATTATGTGACCTGTGTTAGGTACCTAGTGACTTTGACTGGGCCGTTCACCTAATTTTAACCTGGTTAAACGGACAGCTTTCCTGGAGTTGCAATGTTAAATGATAGTCTTCATCCCGGGTGTGTCACATAACACTTGAAGGTCCTCATCAGAGACAATGTTTTGATAGATTAGCCTAGAAAAGTGTTTCTGCAAGCCTAAAGAGGGCTGCCCCTGGGCCTGCATTATACTTAAGCTAGTTATAAGCTGATGCCAAATGTGCATCCTCTGTAGCATTAAAAAGATCCCCAGAGACGTAGAGTCCAGATAAGACAGACAAGACTTTTAGATGAGAGCAGAGTTCTGATCTTGTGTGCTCTCCTTCTGGGATGCCAGATTGCCCTGTGGGGACTGGTAATGAGGGGCAGAAACCCAACTTCAAGGTAGCTGGTCTCAGCATAGCCCAGGGACATGCACTCCAAAAGGCTGCTCAGTGACCTGTGACATCGGCTGGGTCTCCTGTGTACAAGTACTCAAGTACAGTTTATGGGTTGTCTCATTATAAAGGCTATAAATCCTCAGCCTTCCCCACTCTGGGGGTGCTGGCACTGTTGCTATCTGCTGCCTGCTCTGGAAATAGAGCGTTGGAGTTTCTAGGATCATCACATCAACTCCTGCCAACACCAATGACCAGATCCCGGGCTACTGACAATCAGGGCTTTTGTGAGAATTATTTACATGTAGGCTGTACCCTGTCTGGTCCAACTAGCTACACATTCTGGTCTAACAAAGTCAGACAACAGACACCAAAAGGTAAATCTGTCAGTGACAGAAAGCAATGAGTTACCCTGACCAGAAGTTCCCATTGCCTTCAGAATATGTACTGATGTTTTTTACAAACAAAATGCTTTTTTTCCCCCCTTAATATTAATCAATGCTATACCAGATAGCTTCCTTCAGACCCTGCACTTTGAGCACCCAAAACAAAGAAACTCAAGATCAGCAGTGAGCTTTGGATCAGATCTCCCGGTAATAACACTTCAAAGTCTCTTCCCTCCTCTCCAGAAGCTTCAGGGAAATAAATAGCAAGGGGAGGTCCCAAGCCATTGCTGCTGCACATTAACTCCCTAGTAATTTCCCAATGGAGAGATCACTTAGACAGTAATGGGAAGTAATAGGGGGAAACCAAGCAGGACTTCCAGAAAATCACTAGAAGCAAATCAGGATAATTCATTGGTATTTCAGGAAGCCAGAGAAATCTTCTGCCTGAGCCAGTGCATCCCAAACCACAACAGTGAGCCAAACAGAAAAGCAGGGCACAGAAAGCAATATACACTGCCCACACGAGGGACTTCTCTGCCACCTTATTTGACACAGCCCAGCCTTCCCAGCCATGGGACTGTCCCCACCGCAGCAAGCTCTGTCATGAACTGAGGCTGAGAGCTGATTGTTTGATGTTACTGTTGTAGTGAGCCCTGGTCTCTCCTGCTCACTTACGCATGTCTTTTCCATAGGGCTACGCTGTTATGCCAAATTCCACCGGAACCGAAGAGTGACCCGGAGGAAAGGACGCTGCGTGGAGCCTGAATCAGCCAACGGAGAGCAGGGATCATTCATTAATGTTTAGGAGGGTAGGACTCCTGCCTGGATGGTCAGGAGCTGGGGTCAAACTGTTTATACCTAGGAATGGGAATTAGACGAAAAAGTGAAGCAAATGACTGAAGCTGCAGGCTCTGAACGTGCCAGGTTCCAACAAGACTGAAGCTCATGGTAATTATAATTAGAGTGACTTCAGCCTTTTCCATATGAAGACTGCATTCCCCCTCCCTTCCCTCAGCACATTCCTGCCATTGAGCTGAGTCCCTCTCTCCCAGTCAGTAAGAGATGATCATTACTACCGTTCTGATGGTGCTGGCAGGAAAAGGCTCTGCGGTTTAGCCTGCTCTTGGCAGAGGCAAGATATGAAGGATCCTTCAGTTCAAAGGGTATATGAGCTTAAACTTTACCCCTTAACTATCGCTGAGAAGAAAGGTAGATCTTCCTTGAGCATCAGAGGTTCTGAGCGGATAGGAAGCTCGTAGCCTCCAGGTGGAATCAACGATCAGGGGAAGGCCGTGCCTGGGTGAGAGAAGACCCTCTGCCAGAGCTCTTGCTCCCTCCCTTGTTCAGTGCCACAGACAGACATTCCCCAGCTGTTACACGTGACCAATTCCTACCTGTCTTCTTTGGGACCATCTGGTCCCACTCCTTCCCTCCTTCCTTGCTCCCAAAGAACCACCTGTTTTCTGCAAGGATGTGGCAAGACATCCCAGCCTGCAGCTCTCATTCACTTAGTTATCCTGCCATGTCTGTTATTTTTAATGATTATTTTTAGGAGCTTTCTAGGGAAGTGATAGTTTTCCTAGTGAGCCAAAAAGAAAGGTTTTTGGTAACAGGAGATAGGGACAGGCTGTTCCGCTGTAGTAAATCCTGTGACATGTTGCATGTGTGTTTCCATGATATGTAAATAAAGATATGATAGATATCCTTTGTGCAACTCTTCTGCTTCTTCGACGGCACCTAAGGATGTGGCAGGAGCCAGAAGGGCCTATGAGGGAGCTGGCCGGTAGTGATGACACCAGGTAATCACACAGAACTATTGATCCACTCAGTAGAAAAATTTCTCTACCCAAACTGGGGATCTAAGTTTCCCTACTTCCTCACTCCAATTGCAGGTAACAGTTTCTGCCTGGTATAGCTAGCTAGATGTTTAAAACTTCTTTATATTACTACGTAGTTACTGACTTCAGTGATACATTGGAGCAATGCAGGCTACCTATGTTAAACAGGAATAGTGTTAGTAGGTAAATATGTTATTTCCTACTGCTAACACCCCAATACCCCAGCTTCTGGTGGGACAGAGCTCTGTAGCCTTTTAAATATCAAATTCAAGAACCTGGAGAGGTACAGAACTTTTTGTAGGAATAGTAAGATTAATCCTGGTGCTGTGATCAGAATCTTCTTCATGCTGCTTCCCTAAACCTCCGTGTTCCATTTAGGTAGGCAAATCTCCATTTTGCACTCGTATTTCTGCATTGTGTACTCATCAAATGCTACTAGCGTAATAGTTCACGCCTCTAATATGATCAGTGCCCAGTCATGACTACAGAGATATGCTATGAATACAATATTAGTTCTGACCCACATAAACCTGCACTGCTAGGAGGTGCACTAAAGGAGGAATTAATAAAGGAGCATTTAGGCAAAACCTGCCACTTGGTTGGATGTAGCTATTTAGATTTCTGCTTACAGCATTACAGTCTTAGCCCAAAATGCAGGAGTAAAGAAAGGTGGTTTGGCTCCAGCTCTGTGCCATGCCAGCAAGGATGCAATTTGTTAACACAGGGAGAGAAATGCAGCCCCTCCCTCAGCCCAGATGCAGAATAGGGTGTGGTGCTGCCAGTGCTATTGTCAGTGGAAGCATAAAGGGAAAAAGGTCTTAATTGATCACAGTGGATTGCAGAGCTCTCAAACCCTGGTCTGTGTGATGCCCACAAGAACCACATGCACAGCCTTTATTAAAGCCAGGTTTTGACACCACATTGCTTTCCAATATAGAAGCCACGATCTGGTTGGAACAGTGCAATTGAGATTTTGCAGTGGTTTTATCTTTGGTGATGCAGGTATTCATTGCCCCATGCACTACCTACAGAATCCTTTCAGGATGGGCAGTGTTTTGGGCAAGACTGTGTTGCAAACCATGTGAAATAGAAGCAGGCTTAAACAGCAAGTTTGAATTTTAAACCAGAGCTTTTAGACTCCAAAAGGAGACTCGCTACTTCAGCTTTTGCTTTTTCAGCTTTCAGTCTGCTATTAACTCTGAGTATACGGAACAGATGACTCTTAATTGGTGGGATTAGTTAAATACCTAAGGTCAGTGAAAATTGAGCTAATTATTATAAATCAAGTCATGCAATTATTAGATTGATTGCTCACATTGAGGTTTCAGAAAGAGAGTCTGTGACCGAGACTCATTCACTCTGAATCAGACTGTGATGCTGCAGGGCTGAAGCAGAAAGGGTGAGTGGTGGCACAGGCACGTGCTGCACAGCCACCGCCGAGTGAAAAGAATCAGACAACCTGCTTTATGTATCAGCCAGATCAACTACTGACTTCACAATCGCAGTGCAAAGGAAAGCTGTTGAGTAAATAACGTGCCAAGGTGTGGAACGCAAGACCAGCCTGTGATATAAAACCCCAGGGCAACATTTGTACAACAAGTCCAACCCACTTCTGAGTGTAGTAAAGCTTTTTAGTGCCGCGCTGTGCTGTCTCAAGGGCATGACAGCAGCTGCAAAGCAATAGTGTGACTGTTACATTTAGCAAATTTCCCCTTCCTTTCCCAATATCTCCCAGTCACAATGCAATCAGTGACAATTCTGCCTTTGGGGGCATTAGGTCTGAACAAGAGAGGGGGAGGCAATTGTCAACCAAGTCTTGATTTATATGTTCTTCTCGACTGTTTGAGAAAGTCAAATTAAGAATTCACACAAGCTCAGTTTCTCTGCTGCCCTCCGAGAGCTTAAGCCAGAGCTCTTGCAAGATTTTCTATTGTCTTGCAAGGACTTCGGATCAGGCCCAAACCAGCTATAGCAGGGCTGTGTGGAATAATTTTTAAAGCTAATTGCAGGGCATGCATGAAAGGTGAGTGACAGAGTCCCACCCAAACTCCTGCTCTACAGCTACTGCTGTTAGCAGCCTCACAATGAGTCCAAGGGGCATGCATCATTTTAAACCACTTCTCCAGGGGTGAGAATCATTAGACATGGAAAAGAGAGGACAGCGTGCTGATTTGACATAATAATCTCAGCAGCTGCCTACTCTGCAAATGCTGTTGAATCTCAGGGATGTTGCTGGCAGTTGCCAAAATGATGACTGCAAGGGAGACAAGGAATGGAAGCACAAATTAAAACACTTGGGAATCATTCTATCTCAGGTCTGTAATAGTCTGCATTCATTTTAGCTTGGAGGTGTTTTATTGAAACCCTCTCTCCTCCCTCCCCACCCCCCCCCAAGTAATTACCCTGTTGTCAATCCGCAGCGTGTGAAAGTGCTTCAATTTCAAACCCATGCTATACTAAATTGTGCAAGTCCATGCCAGTCACCCTCTGCTACATAAAGCCTGGAAAAAACATTGCTTTCTTATTTTTTTATCAGAAAGAAATGAGGGCTGTTGTTTTCTTGGAATGTTCCGAGCAATCGCATGTGTCCCATAAACCCATTTCTGGTATGTCAGTTCATTTTCTAGAGTGCCAGTGAATCTTGAAGAGTCGTCTCTCAATTATATCTCAAAGCTCTACTTAGATTTTAGAAAAAAACAGAGGAGCAGCTCTTCCTTGCTAAAATTGGAAAGGACTTTCAGGTGCACTTGTCAAGATATCACATTAGTGTGACCCTTTTCATTCCCCAGATCACCTTGCCAGAGACTGTTTTGCAGTGTAGTTGCAGGAGGAGGCTCTCTACCAGCATTACAAAAGGCCTTCCATTTCCCCTGCAATCTAAATAACATTTCTGCTTGCTAATTTCCCATTGGGATTTAAAAGGGAGTTGTAGAGCCAGGAAAATTTCTATATGCCCTTCCTCGCTGCTTATTTAGAAAGGCTCTATTTATAATATATGCATTTGTGCCGAGCTGATGCCTTCATTGCTCCCAGCTCCACAGGCAGAGGCACAACTCAAAGGCATTGGTGTCATCTGCAGTCTTTAGGTACCTTCAGACTAGACCCCAAGTGAGGGATGCATAGGGCAGAACTCTGAGGGGTGAGCTTGTCTCCATCCCCATGGGCTAGACAAGGACAGCAGGAGCAATTGTATTAGCTTCTCTACTTCCCCTCAGAACTGCTATCATTCTATTCACCAAGGGTACAGTGTGCTGAAAACACAAAGGAAAGCATTTTTGCCTTATTAGCCTCACTTTTATAATGTCAGGAAGGGAGCCAGCTGTGTATTAGGTTTTTACTCAGTCTGCATAAGACATACCACCCAATACATTTGACGTAAAGCAGCTAATGGCTGGATATTAGTTCCAGTGAGCTGAACTCACCTGGACCAGTCTTCTAGTCAGGAAAACCTCTGTATCCTGTTTCTAGTCCCCCAGGTCGTCTGCTTTTCCCTGCAGGTCTTCTTTAACTTGCTGCTTATCTTTCTCACCATGTTTATGTTGCTTTGATTCATCAAGCCTAGGGAAGAGAACAGAGACAGCAGGTTACACAGAGAGACAGTTTACAAGGTACAAGCAAAGCAAAGTAGAGATAAAAAACAACCAGCTCCCCGGATCAGATAGGTGTGAGAGACGTGCAAATGCATAACGTCTATCATACCTCTCATTGTTTTCATATCCACAAGATCATTAAGACATTTCTAAGTCCCTTGGGTCTATGACATGCAAGCCCAGGATATAATAAGTAGAGCTGAATTAATTGCACGATACACTGATGAACAAAATGTAGTAAAGCGATTTTATTGTACAAGGGGAAACAAATGCCTTGCATTAAACAGCAGTCACATCAATCCAAATTATGGCTTATGCTGCATAAATGATAATGAGACTCTGCCTCGGATAGAATGAGAGTGCTGAAAGAAGCAAAGATGGCCTCACACTGCTGCATCTCAACAGTGCTCATACTTAAACCGGGACAGTACAATTTGTCTTTATAACAAACAGTTCTCCTTTGACAGATACCTATCCTGGCGGAAGGACATTCCTATTGCAGTTTGCACCCAAACACTGAGCCAGCAATACGGCTATTCAAAAGTCTCTCTTTATCTTCCCTCCCACCCCAGGTGTCACATCTTTTTGTCATTTAAGATAAAATTCAGTCCTTGACATCACTGGGACCACTAGCATTGATCTCTTTTGCTGCCACTACTTCCGTGAATAGAGACAGGGTTTCCCTGCAGGACACAGAAATGAAGTCACAGCTGATGTGGTATGTGGCAATAGATTATTTCAGTCTTGCATCTGGTAGAGTGGAACATTCAGAGATTCCTGGGGAGGGACATTTGTAGCTTTTTTTCCTACTCCTGTTCTGAAATAAACAGCCAGTCAGTTTTGTTCTGCTGATTCCTCTGGTTAGCATTTTATATGTTGTTTCATTTTGGCATTTAATACTTTGCCTTTGGAGATCTTCAAGCATGCTGCACATTAGCAGTCAATAGCACTCAGGGTGCAGTGAAGGACAGGCTAGATAGGGCTGCATTTGTGGCTTTTTTGAGACTGAGTGTAGGTTCAACATTGCACGATTTTCACGCATGACCTTGCACTGCACTGCTCGAGCTGGAAATGAGACTGAAGGATGACTCATACATTTCCACATTGAGCTCCTGCAATGAACTTCTGACTCCTTGCTCACTCCTTGGAGGCCCCATCTTTTCTGCAAGAATAAATGATGGCAAGAAAGCAACCGACCCAGCGAAACATTGTAGTCTTACACTGCAGACAGGTAAAGCATACACTGGGCAAGGAAGGGAAGGTTTGAGCAGGGTCATCCTGACTTCTTGGTTCTATTAGTTCATTTGCCATGCTTGGGGAGAAGACTGCTATTATGGCTGTTCTGTGTGGGGTTGGGTTGATAACTTACCAGTTTCCCTAGCTCTAAAATGGAAGAAGCTTTCTTTCAGAACAAGAGATGAAGAACTCACTGTTTGCACTAGGCTTTTGGGCGAAGAATTCAGTCATCTAGATCTATGGAAAAATTGTGGGCAAAAAGAAGCAACTAAGCATCTGCCAACTGTTCTAGCTACATGTCCAGACTCCAGTGCTCAACCCCAAGACTGATCTGAACTTGACTCTATTATTGTGTGACACAGCTGAGCACAGCTAGCACCCTGCAACTGTGTTTTTTTTTAATTAGTGTTTATCAAGGCTCTCGTTGTCACTCCTCACCTTTCTGCCACTGTACTGATGTGTACACAAAAGGTTTCTTTTCCTCCAGAAAGCTGCTAAGTCCTCTGCACGCCTTCCTGGACACTGACTCCAGTCCAAACCTTCCCTCAGCTGCATTATGTGTGTAAGCAGCAGAAGAACCACTTGGCTGGGTGTTTGGAGTCAACAAACTCATCCAGACACACTTTTAACGCAGTGCTGGCTGTTTTGAACACAGGTGCCGTGCAATCCACATTTGGTAGCCAGAGCATCCAGACTATTTCCTCGCCGCTTGCCGTCCACCAAGGCTCACTCAGAGCCACCGTGCACCAGCTCCTGTGGCAGCGGGCGCGGCCCAGGGCAGCAGCCGGGCCTTCACCTCCCTCCTCCCCCGCCCAGCTGCCACCAGCGCCCGGGGCCGGGCGGAGGGGCTGGGCCGGGTCCCGGTGGGGCGGTGTCCCGGCTCCTCCCGCCCTCCCCGGGGCGGTGGTGGGGCCCGGCCCAGCCCCACAGGAGGCGGCCCGGGCGCCGGGAGTCACGGGGCAGGGCGGGCGGGCCGCTGCTATGGAGCTGCCTGCCGTCAGCCTCAAGGTAGGGGCCGCGGGGCCGAGCCGCTCCCGGGCTCCCCCGGCGGGGAGGGGCCTGTCCGGCTGCCCCGGGCCGGCCGGCCCCTCGCTCTCCGCAGGCTCGGAGGGCGCAGGCTGCCCGCGGAGGGGCCGAGGCCCGGCCCGGAGGAGCGGGAGGGCCGCGGGGGGTGTGCCGGGGCAGCGCTGTCTCTCGGGGGAGCAGAGGCGTGGGGTGGTGGCCCGGGAGCGGGCGCTGGGCCCGGCTCTCTGTCCCCTGGCAGGCCGCCGGCTTCGTGCCCGGCCCGCGTCCTGGGAGGCCTCCGAGGAGGAAAGGCTGGTGTTTCTAAACCTTTTTCATCACATGGGCAAGCGTTGCAAAAGCTCTTGGTCGTTAAGACCCGCGGGCAATGACTCCAGGGTTCTCTCCTACTTGCTAAAGTGGGTTGGGACAGTGACTGGTTATTAACTTGTGTCCATGGAGGTTTCCAGCTCAGCTGACCAGAGCTAATCCAAGATAAATGCTGCACAAGACCCTGAGGAGGCAAAGTTTTTGCTCATCAGGCAAAGTGTGATCCCACTTGCTTTGGGGTTATCATCTGGTAGATAATTGAAATTGCTTCTCTGTTGGGCGAGGCTTCAATTTGGGGAAATTTGAAAAGTTTGGTCAATATCTGGTGACTAGAGAAATGGGAAATAAGGGGCTTAGGACAGTTACATTATGCTTTTTACTTTGGGAGGAGCACACTTTTTTTGCTTTTGATGTTGGTGTTTGACATTGAAGCCTTCCCTGACAGACAGATGAAAATTTTCTCCTTTCTTTTTTGTTTTTCACATTTTCACAGCCATGAGATTTCTAGGTATTTGTGCTTTTTTCCAGCTTCACTACTTTGTGTATCTCTTTTGGTACAGCAAGTTTCAGTTGCTTTCCTTGGTTAAAACTTTTTCCCAGAGGAAGAAGAAGCATCACTGATCACATCAGGGCTTGGAGCAGGCTGCCTACAGGCTGGGCGGGAGGACAGTATTATCTCAACTGCTCTTATGAATTCAGCTTTGTACAGGGAGGCTTTCATGTGGCTGTGCTAAATAAAAGCTTTTGACATTCATATAATGATGTCCCCCCTTTTTACTAGTTCACCAAAAAAATCAACTTCCCTTGTTAGAGGCAAGTAAGTAAATGGATTTTTCAGGGCCTGGCATGTGGATTATTTTATATTCTGGAAAGTAGCTGATACTTTTCTCTGGCAAGTTTTGACTATTGTGTGGTTACCGGGGCATTAGGAAGATTAAAAGATGTTGCCTTCTGGTTTGTTTTTTAACTTGGTTTGATTTTTTTTTTCCACATGCTAAAACAACAGTGAAGAATAAGGGCACACTAAAAGTTTGCCAACATGAAATACGTGTTCTACCATGGGAGGCAGAGATAGGGGAGCTGAAAAACAGACTTCTTGAATGAGTGAGTCACCATGGCAACTAAAATGTTGCCTGGCTTCAGACAACTATTCCCAAATTTCTTCCTAGATAAGTTTGTTCTGGACAAACTGTTTTCAGCATTAAGAAATTCCTTGTTAAGTCTGCTGGTATTGCTCTGGGGCTGGAAAGCTGGGGAATACAGGGAGTTATTAATTGTACCTGCATCTTTGTACTGTTCCTGACTTAGGGCCTGTTTACCTGAAGCATACCTTAAAGCTGGGGAAGATTCTTATTCAGAAAGGGACTGGAAACAACACACACTACTGCTGTTCATTGGCACAATATGCTCAGTTTCTGTGAGATTAAAAAAGATGAGCCTGTGAGAGAAGCAGCTCCAAGAAAACGGCATGACTGAGCTGTGTGTGTGCCAGAACACAGCAAGGTCTTAGCCTTAAGGTCTCTTTGCAGTGAATGCTTCACACCTAGGATTATTGCAATAACTCTGCAGAGTGTTGAAATGCAAAGTTTACATTTGATCAACTGACTTCATGCTGACGACTAAGCATGCTTCATAATTTACTAGCTGCAATATTGATCTAGACAGCTTTATTAAAAAAAAAAAAAAAAGAAAGCAAGCCACCCTGCCTAATGATGTTAACTGGTGAGCCTTGAGGGGTCTTGCGGGTATGTAACATGCAATTAAATACTATCTAATTAAAAATTTCCTTGATGTTGTGTTAGTCTCTTGAGTAAATGCTATTTGCACGTCTCCATTCTTATCCACTAACATCTTGTATTTTACTGATTAGCAGTTTTTGCCTGGTCTCTGTGGTACAATTTGGGAGAAGGGAAAGTAGCGGGTAGTGGTAAAGCATTTTGTAGGCTTTCATAAGCAATTAGAAAAAAAAACCATTAATAAAAATCTGTTTAAGCAGTGTTTGAAGTTACAACAACAGGGTGAATGCTCCACAGATGTGCTAGGGCACTGCAGTGAAGTGAGAGCTCTGTTTTATGATAATGTCTTTCTCGAGCAACTAGTTTTGTATTAAGTCAGAGCACGGATAGACATTTTAAGTTAGTGAATGTAGTAGCACATTGGTAGATCTTACTGTTTCTTTTTTTAGTGTCATCATGCTCCTATCTGCATACAGCTTTCCTGTGTCCATCAAGTAATTTAGCCTTTTGCTACTTACTATTTTCCCAGTTTTTTTGAGTATATGGGGGGTGTGCTTCAGAGGGGCTTTGGTGGTGTCTTGTGGGTTTGTTGTGGGTTTTTTTTACCGAGGTCAGTATAAATGCCAATTGGAGTCCTTCTCACAGCTAGAAAAAAAGAGAAAAGTGCCTGTTTCCCCTGGATCTTCTGATATGTTCAGGCATCAGCCTTTCTTTTATGAGGCTGCCAGCAGAGCTCGTCTTCCATATTCTTGTTTTCACAAATGTTTGAAGAGTGAATATGAGTGATCTCCCTTTGTTGAGACTGGCCAGCAGGCTCAAAAGCAAGTGAGCGTGTGGATGTAGGTGCAGAAAAAGACTGAAGGTGGTGTATTCTTGTTCCCATTTGCTGTCTTAAAAAACATATAGAGTATGTCTCCTTGGTTACAGAAATGCCAAGTGCTGGTGAAGAGAATCCTTGTGTCACTTGTTACAGTAAGATGCTTTATTCCTGGATTTGTCCCCTTGAGCGCAAGGATCAGGATCATTAAGGACATTTGCAATGCATGGGATCTGTGACAGCATTATCTTACTGCTGCGTAGGGCACTGCCGGCGTTTGGGTGCTGGTGGCTTCACTGGGAATGAAGAGCTGTGTGCTCAGTTATGCAGGTGCTTAGAAGATGCCTTCATGTCTATGGATCCTGCAGTGAGGTTGAACCACTGCTCTGAGCAGACTGGACGGATGTAAAAGGATTTACTGAGGACTGGAGTGAAATTGCTGGTAGCTGCAGGCATGAGTTTCCATGGGCTTCTTGGTGATGGGATGACAGATGGGTCATGTCGAAACTGTGCTAGCATAGTGGGAATCAGATTGCGCGGCTTTCTATACAAACTCTTCTGGAGTTCCAAAATCAATAACCCATTTAGAAAAGAATAAGTGGGCCCTGAATCAACTGTTGACAGAGATGACAGCAATAATGAATGACTACAGTGTAGCACCACAGGAAATACTCAACAACAGAAGCAGAGAAAAATGGATTTGTGTCTTCACTGTCCCAGTTGCTGTGTCAGCTTTCTGCACTGGTTCACGGGTCCAGGACACTCTTCCACCTGTCTCTTGGAAACAAGATGGTGTCATTTCATGTTGAACTTCTCACAGTTCTCTCACAGTTGCTGACCTGTCTTCCTCTCTTTTCTTTTTTTCATAGGCCATCATTCTGGTACATTGGCTGCTCACAGTGTGGTGAGTGATTGGTAACTGGTCTGGCCTGGGTGAGATGAGGGTATTCCTTCAAAGTAGAAATGAGACATTCTCAGGGAATCAGCACTCCCTGTTTGTGCCTGTCTGTGTGCAAGAAGATCCTAAATCTACGAGTGAGGTGTTTGGGTGGGAACAGGGATGAATGCAAACAAACTGTTGCAGGCTTATGGTGAACGTGGGCTGTTGGTTTTTGTTTTGTTTTGCTTTTGTCTTGTTTGGCAGGGGATGCATGAATCACATGTTTCCAGCCTCCTATGCCTGGGGAAATTTCAGTGTCCTTGCACTGGGGATCTGGGCTATTGTGCAGCGAGATTCCCTTGATGCCATCATGATGGTGAGTGTGAGGGTATTTGACTCCATGAGGCTGCTCAGAGAGAGGGTGGAGGGCAGACACAGCTTCTTTGGGTCAGTGATGATTTTTGGCTGTTCCCGATACAGCAGTGAACAAGACAAATTCCCTGTTTGGGTTGTTCTGGTTTTTCAAGAGAGCATATAAATCTATAAGCACTGCAAACATGGTGACAAGTATTCACTATCAGTTATTTTGCTTCTCAGAGTTGAGGCGTACTTGATTCTTACCTTTTTTTACCTACTGTTGTGACTCATAGTGCTAGGGGAGGACTCAAAGCACTTAATATGCTTTGAGTTAGAGGGGCTTTGTAAAACCCTTCTCTGAACATTAAAGAGATATTGTGAGAAGGTTTCTGACAGATGTGAAGATAATGCACAAAATACAAGAGAATTCATTTAGGAATCTCTGTCTACCTGGGGCAGTGTCAAGGGTTAGCAGTGTGTGATACTGGGGTGAAGCTATCACTGTGTGAACACAGATATCGCAGGAAATAGAAGCTGTAGTTGACTGTTGCTCCTCGTGGTTAATGCCCTATTCAGTTCATGTCCCATTTTCTTTGTTTCCAGTTCCTGACTGGCCTGCTGCTCACCGTCCTCACAGACATCATTCACGTCTCTGTCTTCTACCCTCCAAACAACCATCTCACCGATGAAAGGCGTTTCAGTATAGGCATGGCCATCTTCAGCCTTCTCCTCAAACCTGTGTCCTGCTATTTGGTGTATCAGATGTATCGGGAGCGCGGAGGAGAGTACACCTTTAACATAGGTAGGATGCTTCCTCTGCCTCCACGTCAGAGTGAGCCACCTCCTCTGGTGTTGGGGAGACCCTCCAGCCTGAGCTCTGTGCAGCTGAATGCTACCCCCCTTTCCAGGGAGAGCGGGTGCTCGTGCTCTCTTGTGCATGTTTGTTCTCCAATCTTGTGGCTCTGGTATGTCATAGGCCTTAAATTTACATTCTTCCTCTCTTCCCTTGCAGACCTGGAGTCCTCGTCTGACAGCTATTTTGCTCACAAGGGTACTGATACCACTGCTGCCTCTCATTCAGTAGAACTGAGGGGCTTTTCCTCTCTTCCTCCTCCTGCGTTTGTGTGTGCTTGTTGGAAGCCTTTGGGTGTCTTCCCTTTGCCAACCCTTTGTTTTCCTTCTGGGGGAAAAGTAGAGGCAGCATCCCCTCTTGCTGGATTATGCATGAGAGGGAAAGAAGCTGGATTTCTAACTCCGTGCTTTCTCTGGGCCTCACATGTCCTATAAAGAGCTTTCCATGCACATTGTCTGTCTGTCTTTTTTCCCTTCTCATCCTCTGGAGAGTAACATGATTTTGTACCATTCTTGTACCACAAGCAACTTGTTCATAGTGAAATTGGGAACACTGCTGGATTCAAATTTAGTGCCATTGTGTGGCACACTTGAGGCATAGCTGTGTTGTTGGGAAGAGTGGTTCATGGATGAATCATGCTCTTAAATCTATACTGTCAGCTAGCCATGGTTCCTGCTGCTTTTGGTTTTGTCTGCTCATTTTTACACTAGATTTCATAAACTTGATATTGCTGAAATGTGCTATTATAGCAGCCTGTTACAATGGGGTGTAGTATTGTGGGTCTTGCTTTCCACAAAGCTCTGTGGGTGCTAAGAGAGCAGTTCTCAGGGAATGAAGAGGCATGTTCAAATGCATCTTGGTTATTTTGTCTTTGGAAGGATGAATTTTTTTACCTCCTGTGAGGATGAGAGAACACAGGTGCTGGGAGCTGTTAGAGCAGCTAATGTGGTGTGCTCCTGAGCTGTTGGTTCCTTCTAACAGATTCGGTTCTTGTGCTTTTGTTTTGTTCCCAAGCTTGTTCTCTTCCCTCTCCATTCAGGTGTCACCCGGGCAGGCCAGGATCGCAGCGCCTATGAGCCAATTGATCAGCAGGATGCCCCTCCGCAGTGGCCTGATCCAAGCAAGACAGCCCAGCAGCCATACTGAGGCGTGCTCTGCAAGAGAACGGGCGCTTCCCTCGCTGAGTCTAGCCTTCCGCTCGCCCCATGTCTGTTCTGATGGAGGAAGACAGGAGAAGATCTGATTTTTCATTTCTTTTGCCAGCCTGAAGGGTAGGCAGATGGGTTCATGCAGTAAGTCCAGAAGATCTCGGAGATGGCATGCTAAGCACTGTGACTATGTAATCCCAGTACTCTCCTTTCCTCCCTCTCCCTAAATTCCTCCTGTGTACGGGTGAGTGGATGCACCTCCTGCAGTCTTCCAGCTCTTGTATTGTGCATCCTCTCTATTTTAATTACGAGAACCACTCAGAATATTCCTGGACAAGCCATCTTTAACAGGCTTATGGACTGCTTGCAAACAATACAGTTTCGCCTGCTTTTATGCAGATGCATTTCCAGGAAACATCTGGGAGTTCCGGAGGGCTGTTTTTGATGGTGTTATTTAACCAAGATTTATGACCGTAACTCCCTATGCTAGCTCTGGTGGTTTGCACAAAGCTGGGATTGGTATAAAATGCTGTTACTGGGCCAGGGAGCTGCTTGTTCTCCCAGTATCTAGTCTTGGGTTTTATTCACTGATGCTTTTATGCAAGTTGAATGTCCTTCAGGATCCTTAAAATGGCTGTTGAATGTATGTGCCTTGAAATGTCCTTTTGCCTTCAGCTGCCTATCTTAACAGAATTTGAAATGTTACATTTTTCTAAGAAAACTATAAAATGAACACAGTTTTTCTGTGTTAGAAAAAGTTACACTGGTCACCCATGTCTCATTTGAAAATGTCAGTATTCCTGAGGGTTTGGGACTATAGCCAGGCAGTCTGGGAGACTCATTATGGCAGAAGGTCTACCAGGCTTCGATGGCTTTTAGTCTAAGCTTTACTCAGATAAGTAGAGGGTACCGCTTGTAAATGTGTGAATGGGAAAGTGGGCTAGTAAAAGGTTGACTGGGGAAAGGACAATATGGGTTTATTTACACTGCAGTGGCGAGCTCTGTGGGATGCAACAAACCAATCTTATGTACAATAAATCTGCCCTGCTGTGACTTTTTGGGTAAAATCCTAAAAAAAAAAAAAGTTCAACAAAATTATTTTGCAGAAGAATAAGAGCATGTTAGCTTTGTCAGAATGAAAATATTAGCGCTAGGAAGATCTGTGTTTTTCTAAAGCCGGTTTGTTTTCAAAGTTTACATCTGTTATTCTACAATTGCATTTCTCTTTACAAGACCTATTGTTGCATTGATTCTTCAGTGACCAAGAGCCCTGTTAACGTTGCTCTAACCTCTAGAACCATGCCATTTTTCTTTTTAAAACCAAGCAATTTTCTCCCAAGTTTGATCACTTTAAACATAAGCAGATGCTTCTTCCACTGTGCTGCACAAGCACTACAGTGACCTGCTGCTGTACTTGGACCATCATTGTTGGGACCAAGCACATGGTAAATGCCATAGAAGTGCACGATAGTCTGGTTTACCCTCCCAAGATGTGTTGTGCATTTATTTTGCAGGCTGCCCTACAATAGGGAATAGGTAGAATAGGTAGGACAGAAATTTCTGGGGCTTGTGGAGTGGCAGAGCAGAACTTTATATTCAGTTAATGTTTGGGTTTTTTTTCAACCCTTCAGAACTGTGCCGTGACAGCGTGGATCCCTGAATAGCATATTTAAACACTTGGGTTTTTTCTTCCCTAGACTTTTGAAGCATAGACTGAAAGCAACTGTTTTAAATGCAATGCTTGTTGGGTATTTGCACAAAGATTTATGTCTAGTGAGGCCTTCCCAGCTATTCTCTATTGCAAAATACACCACATAATCTATTGATACCCATCTAGGCTTACCTGCTGTGTGCTTTTCTGTGGAGAATTCAGCCCATCTGGGAGCTCAGGGGAGCAGAACATGGCAGGAGTTACCCTAAGCCTACTGCGCCTCAAGGATACCTCATTTGGGGCAGTAAATCAGAATAAAACCAGCTAAAAACAAGGCCCCTCTCCTGGCCTCTGAGGAGGAGGGCGTTTGTTTCGGCAGTATCACCGCACTCTTGGATCAATACCTGGTTTAGCTGGGGGTTCACAGTGCCTGTTGTGCTGGAGCCTGGCGGCCTGGCTCCACCGCGGGGTTCTGTGTTGCCTCTCAGCGGGGTCTCCTCAGCCGGACATGCAGCAGGTGCAATGCTCTCCTCAGGTTTTTTTTACTTTTTTTTAATCCTTGGGTGCTGATGTGCTGGAGTTTTTTGGTGCCGAGCTGGTAGCTCTCTAGGATTAACCACAACCCGCCCGGTGCAGGTGCCTCCCTCAGGCGGCCTGAGGAGCGGGCGGGCCGGCCGTACCGAGCCTCGAACGCCGGTACTGCCGCAGCCCGGCCTCGAACCCAGGGAGGAGCCGAAATGTGGCGGGCTCGGGACGCCTGGCGCAGGAAGGGTGTGAGGAGAAGGTCTCCGCTCTCCTGAGGCGCTGGCCGGGTCGGGTGAGCGGAGCCACCCCGGGCCGGACCCCGCCTCGTCTGGGCCGCCCTCAGGCCGCGGCTTTAATTAGCCGTGGGGCAGAGCGGCTTTCCCGCGGCCATCTGCAGCCCCGGTGACAGGCGGCGTTGCTAATCGCGGGGGATAAGCTGCTTACAGCGACCCAGCTGCAGCTGAGGTTTGGGCATTAGGGTTTGCCCCTGCGCTCGGAGGCACAAAGAGGTGTCTGTTCCGTCCCTGAGGTTCTGCCGAGGCCCAGCGGCGTGTCCAGCGGCGGCTGCCGGAGTGAGTAAGTGCCCATGAGGAGAGGAGCGTTGGGAGCCGTCGGGGGTGCTGAGCCCTGGGGTGTGCGTCCCGGCTGTGCCGGCTGCCCCAAATGGCATCCCCGGGCTGGGGCTGTGGGCGATGCCCTCCCGCTGCCACCACTGCTCCCAGCACAGCGGCCGGTTCTCGGCTGGTGGCACACGAAGCTGTTCCTCAGCTTCCAAAGCAGCGACTGCCCTCTCTGTGGTTCAGAGCTCTTGCGTGTTCCTGTTGATCCTGAAGTGGCAACGAGAGGCTGATGCGATGGTTGGGTCTGTGGGACTGAGCAGTGGGGGAAAACCAACCCCTGGTCCCACCTTGCAAGGTGAAATGGATCAGCCCTGGTCTGCAGGGATGGGAAAATTAACATTGTCTGTGTGGTACTTACGTGTTTGTTATGAGTCTGTCATTGTCATCATAATGCTAAAATGGCCTTCACTTGAAAGAGCTTGATTTACTTTTTCTGAACTGTGCTATTTCCTTCTTTTTGCTTGTAACAGAAATACATAGATCAGCTTAATTTTTGTTTGCTTGATTGGATTTGTTTCAGGTTTTAATGCATTAGCGTGTTGCTGTAAAGCGTATATAGCAAGCATGTGTAAAATGTTTTAGTTGGAAACATCAAAGCTAATATGAAATCCATTGGTCATGGATTTTGCAGTTCGCAAAATCTGTGGCTTGCCTGGAGTATCTCTTTTGGCTTTAGAAGGAGCTTTTTAAAAGCACTTCACAAAATCTTGTTGCCTTTTGAGTAAGATTAACTACTCCTTAGAAGTGGTTACACTAAAGTCCTGAGTGGCAGTTTTGGGCAGGCAGACAAACATGGTTTTAAAGGCCACTATCTCTTCCTGATCTCAGTGAGACTGAAATTAGGAATGAGTGAGGTGAAGAACACCACATAAAGTAATCATGGCAATGTGTTGAGAACCTGGTACCTGGCACAAAGAACTGAAATGGAGAACTGAAAATGAGTTATCACAAAAATAGATTCTGTCCAGGTTCTTGAGCATAAAGTAGTCCAGTGCCAGGTTCCAGGTGTTTATAGTGCAAAACAGCAGTGACAAACATGATGGTTTTGTGTCCTTTCACAGTTCAAATCCTTTATAACACCATTTTGTGATACATTACTAGTCGTCTGGATATTCCGGGGATGCAAGGAACGCTTCAATGGAACACCAGTCCACTGCGCTTTGTGGTTATACCTCATGCAGTGATAGGCACCATGAAGAAAGCTGCCATGCTTTGTCTGTTCACTCTGTATTTGCCAACTTCTGCTTGTCTGGAAAAAAAAAGGGGATCTTTCTGTTCCCGGTACGCTTAGTGATGTATGAAAGGCAGTGACGGCAGTTCCCAAGGATAATTGCAACACTGCACGACTATCTCCTGTTGCTTTAGTAATTTACTCCCCAGTTTGTGGTAATTACTGAAGGAGTTTGCCTGTGAGAAGGACAGGTGGTCTGTTCGCAAACAGGGGTGACCGAGGCTCCCAGGCTGAGATGTTTTCTTAGAAGAGAATGAGATAAACAGTTTGGAAACAGTGCAATTTGACAGGTGGCTTTCCGGTGTTTGAATACATTTGAAAAAGACAGTGGGCATTGATTTCATAAACTGCGCCGTCTCTCTTTTCAGGTTGACTAGGGTTTTTTTTAAGATGGTATAGGTGTGTGTGTCTTTTCACAATTCCATTTTCGTTTTTTAAAAGGGGGGTGGAAAAGAATGGTGGTGAGAATGACAGAGTGATTGACAACTTGCTTTTAAAGTTTGAAGGAATGAAAGCACAGTCCTGTCAAATTGCACTTACCGCTTATCAGCAACTTACAAATTTGTGCTCAGCATGAGACTTATATGTATAACCATCTGACTTGGTGGCTAGACTGCAAATTCGGTCTCCCATCTATGCTGTAATTCTTCTAGGTTAGAAGACAATGTAGATGCTCTGGATGTGTAAACATGGTTTCATCTTTTAGTGCAGACAAGAATAAATTTGTCTGCATAGCCTAGAACCTTTGCATGGCTGCAGCATGGTACGTGAACAAATTTTCAGTTGTTAAGCAGTGAAACCATACCTTAAGTCAAGACACTACCTTTCCTGTCAGCCCTTGGAGAAAATACAAGTGTGGAGGAGATCTGAGCTGGATTTCCAGTCAATGAAGAGGGGTAAGCATTGTACTCAGCTGGAACCACGGTGCTCTGACTTCTGTAAAAACATTTGCTTTTAAACCTGTTTTTGTTTGGTGTCACGTAGATCTAGTTAATTGTAAAGCATTCTCCAAAACCAGGTACAGACCACTCTGTCTTGGTAGGAGGATAATTCATCTTGCTAGCAACAAGTTCTTTTTGAGGCTGCAGGTGTATGCATAGTGCTGGAAGTCTTTGTTTTCCGGTTTTCTGTTGAGAACCGAGTCTGTCCCCTTCAAACATTCCTGCTCTGCCAGACGTGATAGTCTGCTGAGAAAAAGGAAGGGAGTAGTGTCCGAAATACTTTCAGGACTGAAGCTGGTAGGTTGGACACGAGAAATTTGTAAGCAAAATACCCAGAGCCTTTGGCAAACTAGGGAAGATGTGATGAGAAATATGCATGCTCCTTTGTTTATATTTCTTCTTATTTTTCTTCAGAGCAAAGAAGCATTCAGAAGAATGAGAATGTTGATCTGTATTTGGGCACTAGAAGTCAAGTAGACGTTTCTCACCACTGCATTGAGGCTGCAGCACTTGGTTGAACTCCCAGCCAGAGAGCAGAATGAGGCCGGCTGTGTGCTGCATCTCCATCAGCCGGGAAGAGAGATCCCTGTCTGAGACAGACTAATCTCTCCTGCCCTTCTCAGCCATCCCAGACACCACCAGTCAGTTCTCCAGTTGCTGCTTCCTGCAGCAGAATAATCTCTGCTCGGGGCTGCAGCACAGCTCTAAGTCTGTGGCTCATGGGATTCCCCATCTTGCTTTGTCAGTGCTCCCTGCCACAAATCTCCCTCAGAGACACCCACACCTTGAGTTAAGAAGGGAGAAGGAATGAGAGTATTGATGTTCCTTGACAACACTGTCAGAAAGCTGGTAGCTGCTCCGTACACACTGCTTGCTGTCGCTGTTTAAAAAGAAGGACCAAGAAGAGTGACTATCCAGTGGAAAAACAACAGCATCAGCCTCCTGCTGCTTCTTGTATGGATCCTGCGAACCCTTCACCAGTCACTGCACGTTTGTCATCTTGTACTGTAAATTCCCCTATTAGGCATGAATTAATGGTGTGTCCTTCTTCAAGGAGTTCAAGTGAAAGTGTGAATACTTGTAGCTCAGCCCTGCCCTTGGGGGATCTCGATCCATCTAGCCTGGAGTCCCTTCAGTCTCTTTTGCAATCCTCACAGATTTCTGCTAGATTGTACTGTTCAATCCAGAGGCTTAAGCAAGAAACTGCTTTGATGGGGATATGGGGCTCTCTCCCTTTGGAGCCCAAGACTTCTCCAGTCGGTGGCAGTTTGTGCTTTGCCCCTGATGGTTCAGCTCCCAGTGTCCTGAGCCCAGGAGAACAGCTAGCTGGAGTGAAGACCAGTGCTGCTCAGGCGAGGCTGAAATGGGGTGCACCATTCGCTAAAGACTGGAGCCTTAATGCAGTGGCAAGGGACTTCTCTGTCTCTCACAGATACAGATACATCGACTCGAACACGTGGAGACCCAAAATTTCAGGTGCCACCCAGCCAGAAACCCTCTGTTCTGGGGTGGGCTCTAGCAGGCTAGTGGATACAGAAGAAGATTCCTCCTACAATTGCTCCCCTAATGTCAGATACCAACTCCAGGCAAAGCCAGCTCTGGAAGCTGGTAGTCTTTATGTTCATACAAAAAGTCATTCCCCTGAAAAGGCTCTTAAAGAAGAGACATCTGATGGGGCATCCCTGTGTGCTGTATCTTGGAAGAAAGACCTTCCAGCCAGTTTGTATCCAGAGAGTCTGCAGGTGTCAGTAGAGACAGATTTTGAAGGAGCTCAGATGAACATTGGTGTAGCCATGTATGGGACTCCAAGGGACGTGTGTGTGAGAGTCACTTCTGGAGATAATGAGTTTAGACCAGTCCAGCAGCTTAGTATTAAATCTGTAGAAGTCAACAACTCTGAACATCATGTTAAGTCAAGCGAAGAGCCAGGAGAAGTGTGTATCTCTAGATCACGAGCATCCAGAATGGCTGTGGTGAGCAGCAGCCAGTCCAGCCTTCAGGTTGAAGAAGGCTTTGTTGGATATTCTGACACAGATTGTATGAATGTGAACAGAGAAGGAAGAAGAAACAAAAACTCCCACCAAAGCAGCTGGAGGAATTGCGAAGCTCATGCCAATCTCAACCAGTCTGAAGAAACTCCTGTGGAAAGGAGTGCCAAAGAACCACGGTGCTGTGAAGAAGGGAGCCAGGCACAGGAAACCGTGTCGAGAGAGGTGAGGCTGTGCTCACTGTGTAGCATCCCTGTTCACAGATATTACTTGTGCATATTTCCACTTTGTGCAAGAGGTGCAGAGTTGAAGTACAACAGTGATGGGGATGCTTGTCCTATGTTTTTTTCTGGCACTGAATGGCCAGAATCTCCTCTCTTGTGGTCCTGCTCCATCCCAACATACGCATTTTTCTGTCTCACGTGCTTTTTCCTAAAGACCAGCTTATTAACTTAGTTGTTCTTGAGAATGTAAGCACCTTTTTGTATTTTCTGCATTTAGATGCGGAGGGAAAGCATTGAACTGTTTTTTTTCACTCTTTGCAGGGCCTGAAATTTCAGTTTTGTTGTGTGTTTCCATGTCTGAAATATGTGAGAGTATTCACAGAGCAACGGTAGGGACAGTGTCAAAGGCATCTGACCTAATACACCACCCTGACACAGCACCGTTCTGGTCTCTATCCAAAATGACCTGCTGTGCTGGGCATAGCTAAATTCTTTAACAGAGTAGTGTGAATAACCACGTGAATTACTGTCTTTTGTCTCTTTGCAGGTCTCGGAGAACAACTTCTGGTCACTGAAGGTGAATGACCCAAGGTAAAACGACTCTGTCTATATGTGAGTGTGCTGGTAGTTAACAGGCAAGGAAAACTGCTGGAAAGTAGCTAAGGAGCCACGTTCCTGGGAACATTTGGGTTTAGGACTTAACCTACATTGTTCTGCCATGGTTGGCTCAGGGGCTGCATCCGTTTCTTTTCAAGGGGTTGCCATCTCAAATGGAGTGTGCTCTAAAAAATAATTGCTGTATCTTTCAAATTCTGACTTCTAAATTCAACCTTGGTTGTTGCTAGCAATGAAAAAGCATTGATATCATATGTGCTACTTTTCAGCGCAGTAAATTCCAGCACGCTTACTGCATAGTTAGTGAAGATCAAAAACTGGGCTTATCTGTGAGATGGGATGCGAATTTGTGACCTGTGGATAAGATACATGTGAGATTGCTTCCAATTTAGCAATAGTGATACCTTAATTTGGTAGGATTTTCATTCTTTAGAGAGAGTAATTTGAAATACCTCTTTTCAGTTTGATGACTGAAGCCTGATTGTCACCTGCTAGCTGTGTTTAACTTTCCGTTCTATTAATTGGAGCTCACTTTTGGTTTTTTTCTCTTGAAGTTTTCAGCACTCATGTGACAGACAAATGCTAACTAGGTGTTTCCAAGCGTGGCGTGGACACATCCTCTGGAAAAGGGCTGCAGCCAGGCAGCTTTACAGACAGCAGCTGCTTCGGAAGGGCCTTGGTGCTTTGCAGCAGGCTGTGCACCAGAGGAGGATGCAGCTGGAAGTGGCCCAGCAGAGATGTGCCTCGGCTCTACTCGCTGTCAGCTTCCGCAGGGTGAGGACAGGCTAGGGATGATAGAAGTGATGCCATGAGTTTTCTGTTGTGCAGTCGGAGAAAGCAGAAATCCTGTTTGGCTAGGGAGGAGGAAGGGGTACCCTGCGTGAAATTCAGTGATGTGGAGTCCAATATTCTGCCTGCAGCTTGTTCTAATCATGTGGTGTCTCCTTCAGTGGAAGGAAGCTGTGGCAAAACGGAGCAAGAAGCAAGATCCGCAGCCTGAGCCATATTCTTATACCCAAAGTTCATCAGTGGGGTTTTCTGGAGTAGGAAGATTAGCAACTATGACAACCTCAGCTCAGCACCAGCTTACAGGAGGATACTCAAAGGAAGCTGAGCAGGCTTGTAGGTGAGCTGAGAGCATTCTCTTTCTGTTATCTTGGACAAATAGAGGTTTATAAAGGGAGAATTTTTTCTCAAATTGTGGGGAACTTGTTTCCAAATCCTTGGATGTATTGCTGCAGATGAGAACTGCAAGAATTAGTAACTTAGTTTTAAAAGCTAAACAACCCTATTTCAGAGTTTCTGTGCACTAGTGTTTTCAGTCTGATTTGAGTGTCTCACAGAAAATAATCCTGTATTATTTCTTGAGTTCAGCTATCACCTGCCTGTGTGGTACAGGTGTAAATGAGACTGGAGTGAGGCAGTGCTACAGGCTCTAGCAGGACAGTAGAGGTGTCAAAAGAAACACCTTTTGTTGTGTCTTCTGATTCTGAAAGCAGAAGAACAAGTCCAGACAACAAGAGAAAGCTACCTAGGGAGAAGGAAGGCTCTGGATTCTGTTCTCTGAATGCCTCGTTGGACAGATGGATGTTAACACTTGCTTGTGACTCTTTCAGGGTGGAAGGAGCACTGTGGACACAGCTTCATCGTAAGCAGAGAGGAGATGAGCTGTGCTGCAGAGCTCAAGCGATCAGAGATATGAGACGGCTGGCTGGTAAGCACACATTCCATAGCCTTGGAACAGCTTGAAGATAATCACTGTTTCACCATGTTTCTTGGTTTGTGTCTAGTTGTTGCTTTGGCTGGACTTTCAGAACCTGATCCTACAAATAGCTGGGCCAGGGTCTGTGATGGTGGAGAGTGGCCCGCTCGCCGTGTTATACACCTTCTGCCTTGTCCCCTGTATTAATTCCAGTGCAGCAGATCCTGTTACTCCAGCACTGTGAGCTGTCTCCCTTAAGTGCCCTTTCTCAGGCAGCTGGAATTCAGCCAGAGGATGTTTGCTGTGTGACACTAAGTTGTTTTAAGATCTTCTAAGTTATTTTTTTCTTCCTGTCAATCTCTTCCTGCCTTGCAACACAGCAGCTTTCAGATTGTGGCGCCTGCAGAAGGAGCTGCTGAGCAAAGAGGAAGCCAAGCTTTTAGAAGCCCGTGCTCTGCTGGAAAAGAAGCAGCTACGAAACATTTTCTCATTGTGGCGTTCCCGATGCTTCGAGGTGGGACAGATTTTAGCACTGACAACTCTGATCCAAAGAAACTTGGTCTCTCGGTAAGCTGATGACATCTGTTTTTCATGTGAAACATCTGTTCACTGTGAAAGTCCAAGGAATGACAGAGCCACCCCAGACAGCAGTGATGTGTTGTTCCATCTTAAAGCCATCTACTCTTTTGGTTTAGGAATGAATTAAAATGAAAGTAGAGATAGAAACGCAAAAAGGACCTGCTGTGACCAGAGACGTTATGTCTTGGCCCCTGTGCACTGCCAAAGCTTTTTGGTCCTGACCTTTGACATCCTGAAAGACCAAACCTTCGAGCACCCACTGTGCTGCTGTGCTGTAAGCAGGACAATGGCTCTTTGATTAAATAAACGAATAGATGCTCAGAAGCGAACAGCTTCTTTCTTTCCTGAACTAAACCTAGTCTTGGGAGGTGACATAAGCTTGTACGCTCTTCACATGGTTTGCTATGTGGTTTGATTTTCCTTTGGTTTTCTCAGGTGTTTCAGTGCATGGAAGGAATCTGTTGAGCAGAAGGCGCTTTTTAGATGCAACTTGTCCAGTCTCAGAGCAGGATCACTGAGGAAGTATTTCCAACAGTGGGTTCAGATGCTGCAGGTCAGAGATGGTGATAAGCAGGCAATGGTGAACTTCTTCCTTCTACAATGGAGGCAGCATTATGGTGAGCAGCTTGGGGCCTGTGGAGAATCTAGGATTTGGAGGTGCTTAGACTCCTTCCTCCTCTTCTTATATGGTGAAAACCAGCTGAAAACAGCCTGGTAACAGAGAGGCTCAGATGATACAGAATATTAACAAGCCAGAGTGGGTAGAGGACTAGTTATTCTGGATGTGTTAGTGAAGCTACAGAGAGATTTGTTGCTGTGCTTCATAAACCTAGCAGAAAGTCTTAAACTTTGCTGAACAGAAGCAGTGTGAGGGCTGTCTGGGCTGGGCTGAGTTTCTTAGGAATGACTTCTGACGAATGTTGTCTCTTGTTACTCTCTGTAACTGGTAAAGGACCAGTTACAAGCTCTGTAGCTGACAAGACTGCAATGAAGAGGCATGAAGATCAGCCCTTGTGGTTAGTGAAGAGATGGTTTTCTGAGGAAACAGGCTGCTCTCTTGATGACTTCTGCCAAAAGGTGAAGCTCCAGAGAGTATATCTGCTGTGGAAAGCAAGGCTGTCCGATCACCACAGAGCTGAGTGAGTGAAAAAGTCAGTTACTGGAGCCCTGCCCTCATTAATACTGTCCTCTTGGCTTTGTGATCCTTCCGAAAGAACCCCTTTCTCCAGCTACTGTCCATCATGTCTGTATTAGTGTCCCCCTCTGGTATCCCTTCCTAGTCACTTTGCCATCTCAGTATCTTCTGTCTCAGTTCCTTCTCTCAGGCTTTGGAGCAGTGTAGACTCAGAAAGGCTCTGAAATTATGGCACCAAAAGTGTCTCATGCTGAAGACAGTTGAACAAAGTCCTAAGCACTCTCACAGGGCTGTCTATGAAGAACCTCTTGCCATGCTGTTTTCTGAGGACCTCTCAACATCTTCTGGCTTTGACAGCAGTGCTCCAGCTACTCTGGCCTCTCAAAGCTCTTTGGAAAAGGTGAGGAGGTCTTGATTCATCCAGATTGCCCATAGGTATTAAATTGCTGGGGTTTTTCAGGGGAAGATTTCTGCTTCTCCATTATGCTGTCATCAGCAAACTGTGCTTAGTATTTAAGCACTGAGCCTGTAGGGAGTTTAAATATAATCAGAAAGTATAAAATCACTTCTCTCTGTGCCCTTCCTGGTTCATTATTTAGTGATATGGGGAGGTGCTGAGCTACTGAAGTTCTCCTGTGCACTTGCACCTGTTTGTGGCTGCAGGGTGGAAAGGGATGAGGTACAGAGAGCCTCATCACTGAGAAAAGGGGAAATGGGCATGTGCACTGTCCCAGTGATGGTTTGCTGTGTTTGATTACTGGTGGTTTTGGGGTTAACAGTTCCCAGACTAGTATAGAAATAACTTTGCCCTCACATATGTGTGTGCACTCCAGAGGTGTTGCTTGCTAGCCTGCAGCTCCTTTGGATGCATCCTGGATTTCCCTGAATCCTTGCCAAAAAGAGGAGTAAATGGCATGGTTGGAACTGTTAGCTGAATGATTCCATTGCCAGAACACTTACCTCACAGCACCTTCTTCCCTCCATACCTGCAGGAATACAGTTTTAGTGACAGCAGCCAGCAGAGCTGCTCCTCTGTTCTGACTGCTGAGGATGTCGCACACATGCCATGTCACGGTTCTTTCCTGCACTTACACCAAAGCACAGAGCTGCCAGCTGAGTCTGGTGGGGAGCTGTACTTGCAGGCGTCCTTTCCTCTGCGGAGTGCTGGATCTGGGTGAGTTGGACACTGGTTCCTTGGGATGCTGGTAGCAGCATGGCCCCTTGTTTGGTCTGGCTGAATTGCTTCCTTCTGGCTAGTCCCTCATGTAATCTCACAGGACCTTTGCACATAGTTTATCCTCTTCTTTCCCTTTTCCCCTGAAAATTTTGTTTTGCAGAAGAAATTGGTTTGTGGCACGTCAGTTCCAGTCTTTGGCACTACAAAGTCCAGACAATAATGCCCAGTCTCTCACCAGTTACTCTACGTGGGAAGAGGTAAGGCTGAAAAGTGATGCGATGCATGTAAATGTACAAGTGTTTTCTGCATGGCCCAATTTAGTGAAGAGCCAATCAGCATATGGAAGGTCTCACTGCTGTTCAAGCTTTGTTCTTCTCTCTCAGACAGAAGGTTTGGGAGATTAAGGCATTTCTCAGGGTAACTCTTCCCTACCGTTTGCCAGCTGAGTTGGAAATTGCCCATGTGTGAAGGATTTAAAAGCGATGTGTTAGATACTCATGTCTGGGTGTTCGTGTGGTGTGTTTGGGTTAGCAACAGGGAGTCAGGCAATCATAGAACTCACAGCAGCAAGGAGAAAGGGCTGAGCTGTGTGGAGTGACTGTGACTGTGTTACGGTGGCAGTTCAAGGCCCTTTTTTGCTTTTCTGGATTACAGGACTATAGTTCTGACAAGGAGGTGAAGAGTTCCTGGCATCAAACAGAGAAATGCTGCCTGCAGAGATACTTCATTGTCTGGTCAGCTCGAACTCAGCAACTTGTAAAGGCCGAGCAGTTCTGCAGGCTTGTTCGACTGTCTCGGTAGGTATTGTGCTTTCCAGAAGCTTTCTAAAGCTGTCTGTTTAGAGGGCTCTACACTTGCCTAAAAAAAAAAAAAAAATTCTTCCTCTAGCCGTCTTTTTCTGTCTTCAGTGGGAGTTTTGCAGCCCCTTATTTTGTTTTTTCTCCCGCTTCAAAATTATTATATCTGAACACAACCATTTCCAGTTTGATGGGATGCCTCATAAGCTAGAGCAAGACCAGCACTGCTGATAACAAGCCACGGTAAATTCCTGTCCACTGAACTAGCCTGGCTCTCTGCTCATTTGGAAGTTGAAGAGAATAGGCTTGGCAGAGCCAGGACAGAACCCTTACTCCCAACAACTTGCCTTGTCTATCATTTTCCCTGACATTTAATGGAGAAAGAACATTAGCAGATCACATGCAGTTCCTAAACTCCCTCATGTGTATTTATTCTTAAAGTTTCAGCTACAAGAGTGTGAATCTGTGTGAATTGTTGCTACAGTTGATCCAATGACCTTTGTCTTTCTCAGAGCCTTTCTCAGCTGGCACCACTGGGTTGTGGAAAATAAGAAGCGAAAAGAAGCAGCAGCCCTAAAACATCAAGTTCACTGCTGCCAGATGACTTTCAGCCTGTGGAAGAAGAGACTGGCTCAGAAGGTGGAAGCTGAACGGAGATTCAGGCGTCACATTCACCAGATCACTGCTGATGCTCTGTGGCGTTGGCATTCCTGCTGGCGGAGTGAGTTACCCCATCCTCCAGCAGCACTTGTGTCTGCAGGACAGGGATGCTGTTGGGATGGAGAAAGTCCTGTTTCTGGTTGTAGGTCTGTGCACTGCTCCTCAGGAATGGCACATACTGGTCCAGGGGTCAGTGAGTGCCTGTATCACTTGTGATTACAAACAGGATGTGTGCTAAGTACTTACACTGTGCTGGGGAAGGAACACTCTCAATTTTTGATGGAAAACTGCCTTGCAGATGAGAGTGGAAGTGATCTGTGATCCCTTGCTTGGGGAAGGATGGGGAAAAAGAAAAAAAGAAGGAAGGGCTGCCTTGCAGACAGAAAACAAGGTGAATTGAAAAGTCTCTTCAGCTGCTAAAGAGAGGACAGGAAGTCTTAGAAAGTCTGGTCTCATTTGGTATTTCGCAGTAGATGTATTCTCTGCTCTTGGCTGGACTCTGTGATGGGGAAAAAAACAACTCGTTGGGCTCAGCTCAGCAAGCTCTTGTGTTCACTCCCAGGGAATCGTGCTCTGAGGGAGCTGCAGCAGCAATGGGCTCAGCACGGCTGCCAGGAGAAGAAGAGGCTGGTCCTGCAGACGTGGTATTGCCAAACAAGGAAGCAGAAATATGCTGCTTTATTCTGGAAACGTCTTCTCCTGCACAGGTTTGTTTCCTGCCCTCAAAGTATTTCTGAGGGAATCTTTGAGTGAAGAGCAATTTATGTAGCAGAGAATCCAGTGTATTCAGACCAGAGTTTGGGTTTGAAAGTACAGATGATATGTGTAAGTGGAGATTCCCTAGGAATGCCTCCCTGTGGATGTTCTTACACTAAGGGCTCTGTCACACATAGCCTCACAGTTGCCATCTCGTTCTTCTCTTTCAAAACTTCTGTTTTTTTTCAGAACTTCTGTTCAGTCTTAGTTATGCAGTATGGTATTTGTTAACTAAGCAAGAGAAATGCAAACGAATTTTTGTAGTTTAAAAACATGAAAGCCTGGTTTCCACTGGAATTATTCAGTATTTGCCAAAAAGAATATTGAGCAGAGGTTTTACAGAGATCTGATGTTTACAAACCCAAATCTTTTAGATTCTGGGCACAGCATGTTGATTTTTAAATTAAAAATGGAGTTCAATATATTCCTGCAGACAAGCAATATTCTGTAAATCCTGTGAAGGGAGAACCATGATATTCAATTCTCCTTGGTGTTAGTTACACAATATAGGTGAAGCTGTAGTATGTTCTGCAGCTTTGCGTTATGGTGCAAATCCTGAAAACACAATAATTTAATCTGAAGAGCAAGGTGTCTGTTGTCAATCATTAACAACTTCTATTGTCTCTTAGCTGTTGTTCAGTAGTTTTCTCTTTGAAATCTGTTTTGTTTGTGGTTTTTGTTATGTAAGCCTGTTGTCTGCCTGAAACGCAGCGAAGTGTCCAGCTGCAGTGAATTGGGAATTGTTCAGGTGGATTTGAGATAATTTGGGAGGGTAAGAGTGAATAATATGGTTTGTGCCAAGGATTCATTTAAGGCATGAGAAGTGCAGGTTTGGCCCTAGCAGATTTCCTTTTGAATTGCAGGTTCAGGCTGAGACAAAGATCTGCAGAGGAAAGAGCAACTAAAAACCCAGTAAACCTCAGTGGTTGTGATGCTTGGGCTCTGCACGTAACCTACCCAATTGCATTTTCTTCTGCAAATCAATCTGTGTGGTGGCACCCTAGTGCGAATGTGTTTCCGAGAAGTCCTTAATGTTGCTCCTTCCTGTAGAGTGTGTCTCCACCATTAATCTTGCTTCTGAGTTCTCCTTTGATGAAAGAGTGCTTCTAATTCCTCACCTGGATATGGTACAGGCTGAGCCCTGTCTCTTCTGAGGGGGGCATTTTTCATGGTAGGATAACCTGCAATAGATTCTCTTGATCTTCAGAGGAGCCTGCCAGGCAGAGGGTATTTACACCTCTGCCCTATGGTGCCGTCGGGTGATTTGCATAATGAAAGTCCGAGTGGAACAGGGAACCAAAAGGACAAGGCAGGAGTTAAAAGCAGATTGGCTTCTGGGGTGGCAGAGGAAGGCTGGCCTCCTGTGCATCAGCCTGCAACATACAGAGAGATTATCGTGGGTGCAGATGTACAGTGCTGTTAGTAGTAACTCTTGCAGACGTTGATTTTTCTTGGAATAAAGTTGTCTCCATAAAGATACTGTATTATTCTAGTTGTACATCCCATGTACACAGGCCCTTAGTTTGTGGCAGCCAAGAAAAAAAAATCTGAATCTTGACAACAAGCTGCTGTCTCAAATCCAGCCTGGCTCTGCAGCAAGCAGACTCAAGGAGTCTGCTGGGTTCTGTGCTGAAGGAGATTTTAGCAGTTTTGTTTTCATCCCATAAGAAAAAGGCATCATCCTAAAGGTCAGTTGCTGGCACAGAGAAAGTTTGAGGACAGACTAATTTGATTCCTTTATTTTTTTGTGTAGTGACAGGGCAGCGTAGGAAAATCATTTGTTTTGTAGGTGAAGGAGAAACATAATTGAACATTGCATTTGGTTTGTGTAGGCCTTCGAAGAGAAAGAAATGGTTAATAGGCCGGCAGGAATCAGACACACTCCTGGGCTTTGAGGAGTTAAGAGGTAACAGTGCTGGGAATCCGAAGGGGAAGATTTCAGCAGAAAGAAACTGTAGGGAGGAGTCTGAACTTACACCTCACAAGGACAAGGCACTGGAAAAATAAGTAACACAGATAAAGATATATACATGTTGATTGCAGATGGAATAATAGGAACAGCCTTTTTTTCTTGTTGAATGCCCTTTTGTTTATTTTGACCATTTATGTGTGATACTACATGTGAGAAGGTGGAATTTGGTCTATAGTCTGTTTGGTGCTGACGTGGAAATGAGACTTCAGGCATCTGCTGCTTTTCTGTGCTTATATTGTTTTTCAGGTGCCTGGTCACCTGGGCCCAGGTCACTGCTTGTAGACTGAGGCAACACGAAGCCCTTTCTTATTTTAAAAGGGTCAGAGAGCACCATCTCCTAGTTGTGAGCTTTACTGAGTGGAGGGTAAAATTCTTGAGAACTGAACATCAGGTGCTGGAAGAGAAAAACCACAAGGTGCAGGGACCCTCTCAGGGTAAAGCCTGTCATCGTTGGCGGTTGGCCTCAAGAGGACAGCAAGCCCTGCGCCTGGGATCTGTGGCCACCATAAAACAGGTAAGAAAATATGAAGGTCCCTATTAGACAGTTATTATTAGCCTGTTCTCTTGTGAAGAGCTCAGTTGGGTCATTAGGCACTGAGATATAGTGACAAGGCTGGTATAAAAACCTGGTTTGACTTGTGTCTGCTTAGCCCCTGCCTTGAAATTCTTTACAGACTGTGCATGCAACTTCATCACCATAATCTGGCACTGATTGCAGCAACCATCTGGAGCACAGCAATAAGGAATGGGAACATTTTGACCAGAAAGATGAGAGCGCTCCTTCCTGTGTGCTCAAAGATGAGATGGGATAATCACTGTCCCTGCAGAGCAGAGCGAGCTGTCAGAGTCGCAGCTTTTTTCAAAAGGCTCACAGCTAGCAAACCACAAAGAGGTCGATTGATTTGGAGGGGCTGAGTCAGTCCTGCTGGGATCTCATCTGTGCAGTTTCCAGCCTGGGGTCTAGCACATTGAACTACCTGCAGGGATATGAACAAAAATGTATCTCTAAGGCTAGTTTGTGCATTGTGTTTAGTCTTGGCTACAGCTGTGTTATTTCTGTTTGCAGGCCTGCAACTACTGGACAAAAGCAGCTGCCTTTTCCCAGTGCTCGCGGCAGTGCAGTACCCTGATTGGTGCCAGGAAGAGCAGGAAGATGTCTCTGTCTTGGTCCATGAGTAAGAAGATGCCTTCTCCTCTCTTCCTTTCATGGGGCCACGTGAGGAGTGTGAGTGAGGGAAGGGGAGCAGTGTTTGCCAGCCAAGTGATTGGGATTCCTCTGTGGAGTAGGTGCTCATGGCAGTCGAACAGTGACTGTGAGTTGCTTCTGTGTTCAGGAGCCAAAGGAATAAGTGCTTATGGCAGCGCTATTCTCTCCCTCTCCAGCTCTGAGGTTAGCTCCTGTGTGATTCCTCTTTTCTTTCCTAGAAAGCAGAAGTGGCAGAGAAAAGGGTTCAGCATCAGCTGCCCCTGGGCTTTTTCCCAGCGCCATTCACCGCTGGCTGGTGATCTACAGAAACCAAAGCAGAGCTGAAAGGCTGCTGCCTCCTCACCTGGTAGAGAGATCTGGTGTGGTAGGACCCTCTCCTGCACCCACAAGGATCCAGGAGAACAAAGCAGAGGTGGACTTGGAGGAGTGGAATGAGAAGTGGCTTGGGTAAGTGGAAAGCCCTGGGCTTCCTCTTGTTGCTGCCGTCAGGGAATGTCTTGCAGGCCTGTTGGGCTGCTAAAGTTTATTTTCTCCTCTTACCTATAGGAAGAAGTATCTCAGATGGTGGCATCACACGGCGATACTTTGCCGGTGTCAGCGTGACAGGAGACTGCGCTATCTGGCAAGGGGATGGCATCAGTGGAAAGAAGCCAGCAGGGTGGTGATGCTGGCTCAGGCGTTGGTGAGTTGGTGTTAACTGGGTGTTACTGGGCAAGTCTGCTCTGACCTGCCCTTGGGGCAAGATGTGTAGCAATTGCATCCAGTCACTGAGGAGCTGTGCTGGAGCACGGATGGGCACTGTCCTTTCCCCAGGGTGCTCTGACTTAATTAGCCACGATATTTGCAGGAGACAGTATTTCAGCCAGAGCTTTGTTCGTAGTCAGCTTTCTTTGTTACCAGTGCCAAGTCATTCAAGGGACACCTGGGAAAGCAACTGGAAGCAAGGTGGGACTAGAGGGAAGTGAGGTAGAGCCCAACTAATCTGTGCACTGCCCCTTTTCCTGGCAGGACCAGCAGCGGCTGATGGAAAAGGCCTGGAGAGTGTGGAGACGACGACATTTGCAAAGCTGTGTGGTGCAGAATTTTTTGGAGGAGGAAGCCAGGAGCCTACTGTCTCAGGTAAGCATTTATGACTGCTTTAATTCTGTGGACCTCAGTGGACCAAAAAGCACTCCAAAGGGACAACTATATCTCTCTCCATGCACAAAGCTCTTGCTTAGGGAGTTGAATACATCAAAGCATGGGACTTGCCCATAACAAAGGGAAATAGCTTCCAGCTTTATATGGGTTCATCTTTCGGTGTTTTTCAAAGCTTTGTGTCAGCAGTCAATTCCCCTGACGTGTGTGCCCCCTTCCCCACTGTTATCAGAGATGTTAATCCACTAATCCCTTGCCTCTCAGGAGTCCACTCAGGGAAGAAACCAGCTCCACATTGGTGCAGGAGGGCTGTGCTGACTTGCGCCCACGGGCAGGCAAATTGCTATAAATTTGAGTGAGCAGACAAAGCCTTAGAGCTCAAATAGCCAGTTCACTCCTGCCTGCATCCCAAAGATCTGTGCAGGATTACGTCCTCCTTTAAGGAGATGAGAGCAAGTACTGAAAGGGGGGCATTAGTTTTCCTTTTCTGACATTGGTTTGTATCCCGCACTTACTGACCATAGGAACATAGGGGAGACAGGGAGGGGCTCTGAGTGAGTGGTGAGGCAGTTGGCAGAGCCATTGCCAGAGGAAAAGCTTTGTTTGTGGGTACTGTGTGGGTGGCTACAGCCTCACAAGGGTAACCTGAGTATTTGATTTGTCCACTTTATTATTTAAGGCCTTTGGAAGGTGGCGCCAGCTCACAGCATTCCAGCTCAAGGACAAAGGCTGCTGAATGGTGGGGGCCTGCCTGCAGCTGCTGCTTGTTTTGGACACGTGGAGGATACAGCTGGCTGTCACAACAAAGAGCTGGTCCTGAGCAATCAGGAAAGCGAACGCTCTGCTCATGTGATAAAAGCAGTGCTTCTGGCACAGGATAGCCAAAGGACAACTGGGAAGAGATGGTACCTAGTGAAAGGTCCTCTTTAAAGGGCTGATATCCTACCTCCCTACAGGCACAAAATTTGAGAAGTTATTCCCTTTTGTTGTAGGGTTACATTCCCTTCTCCTCTGGACCCTGCTTTTGCTGGACTTCTGATTAAAGGTCAAAAAAACACCTTATAGGCTTTCCCTTTTACTCAAGTGTTTTTTCCTGGACAGGAGTTTAGTGTCATGCAGGGAGTAAGTAAATGTAATACATCAGTCTTAAAGATATCAGGAGTATGCCTGAGCAAATACTACATCCTGTTGATTTGAAAGTCTGGACTGTCCTGGGTAGGTGCTAACACAGGTCTTTATTTTTAGACGTGTCTTTTTCCCTGGGGGGGATTCCCACATGGCTCACACCTCCTCCCCCTGTCTGGGTCCATCAGCTCTTCATTAAGCCTTTCAGTGGGTGGCCAACCTCTTGACTGCTTCCTGCTGGTTCCTTTCTGTGCTGAATGGGCCAGGGATGGAGAAACCTGCTGGGAACAGCTGAGCACCAAAAGCTTTGCTGAGGCAAGACAGGCGTGTCTGACCCCCAACCTTCCCATTACTTACTTCAGTGATTGATGCCCTGTAATTACCCTGGATATATGAGTGCAGTCTCAGACAGCTGTAATGAGAGGGTCTGAAGAATCTGGAAAAAGCTTTTCTTCCTTGCTTGTTTGAAAGAGATGCTCACAGCATGGCAGGGATCTCAAAATCCCACTGGGAACTGCCCCAAGGTCTTGTTTTCTTAGCCTGTGGTAGCTTTGCAGGATCGTTAAGTACACAAAGCAGCCTCCATCCCCTTATTTCTATGCTGTGGGGCCTGAGGCTGTTAAGAGGCATTAGGTCAGGAAAGACAGGCTCTCTTTCTCTACAGGCACTGGAAAAGGACCACTGCAGCTCCTGTGACCTTTCAGAACTGAACCAAAGGTTGTATCCAGTTGTATTGGGTAAATTCTAGGATTTAAGCTTTCTTTGCTCTACTATAGAACTTTGTCCATACTATGCTTGGGGCATGTGGTCAAAGCGAATGCAGAACTCCCCATAAACAATTGGTTTTCTTTAACTTTCCCTTGTGCCAGGCTGATCAGTTTGCAAACACAGGTCTTTGCTGCTTACAAGAGCAGGGCCTAATACAAGAAATATTTGTATTTATGTATTTTATTGTATTTAATCTAAGAAATAGTGTGATTACTACTCCATCTCATCCAGAAGTTAAATTCATATATTCCCATGAAAAAGAAAACAGGAGATATATAAAAAGTGAAAAGTTAGGGAGAAAATTTGAACCTTCTTCTGGAGTGAGTGTAAAAAGAGCCTGATGTGATCAGTTATGAAGAAATATCTTAGGAGTGCAATGTAAAAGCAACTTGAGCTTGTTTTCAGCATTGGGAACTGTTTAAATAGTCTCCTTGCATAGGCACTGCTGATAGGAGTGTTTCTGCCCCCAAGGCAGCATTTCTGGCATGAGAAAGGTACCAGAATCCCACTGAGCTTTATCACATTGATGCACGAGAGTTCTACTGTTACTGTAACCAACAGAGCCATGATCAGCCCCTCTTCATCCTGCAGAGCTGGCCTTCAAGCTCAGTCTAGAGCCCCAGCTCAGATGTTCAGGTAGTTCTGGCTATTTTTCAGTGAGAAGGGGTCAGGGAGCCTTTGTGTTGGGGACAGAAGTGTGGGCGGATCAGAGAGCTAGCCTGGCCACTGGGTTTAGGAGTATGCGGTCTAAACATCAGCACAGAAGCTGATTTTTCTCTCTCCCTGCGGTCAGTGGACGGAAGGAGGCAATAAGGGATGAGAAGAGGAGTTTTCACTTCTGAGTTGGAGAGTTCAATAGCTCAAAAGTATCATCCACAACCTGCCAGAGGCAGTTTTCAAGTGGGAAGTCATTGTCCACCAGGTTGACCAAGTAGTAGTTGTCATGGATGTACTGGATGATCATGCGAGAGGGTGATTCCTCTTCATAGAGCTTGGCCCATTGCTCGATCCACAGTGCAAAGGCCTCATCCTGACAAGGAGAAAAAAAATGCTTGTAGTGGTATAATGCACATGTTAGAAAGCTGCATTTTCATTATACCTCATTTAGGACAACCAGTGTCACACGTGCCTAACCAGCTTGGGGCCTGTTTCTTCTCGGTAAAAACTGCTAGAACTGAGCAGGGAGCCTCCCGCTTTCCAGTCAGGGGGACGTGCCCTGAACACAACTGTTCAGAGCTGAAAGGAGACACATTTGCAGTAAAACGGCTCAATACTGCCCCAGTGTGTGTAAGAGGGGAGGGAGAGCTGCTGCCCAGAGCTCTGGGGACCAGCACAGTGACAGTGGCAGCTGCCAAGCCCGGTTACTGGGCACCTGGTGTCTGTGAAGAGCTCTTGTTGGCAGAAAGTTCTCCTTATACTGAGGGAGCAGAAGGAGAAGCATCTGGACTTCTGCAAACTAATATCCCAATAGCCCTCAACTGCAAGAAGTGTCACAGTCTAGAAACAAACCAGACACTCTGAACTTCCAGGACATCACAGCAATGTATCCAGCAGGAGGAGGACTCACCTTCCAGGAGAGGAAGCTTACAGGATCCACCACAGTGGGCTGGATGATCTCTCTGCCTGGAAAGATGCCCCAGGTGACAGCATTGGGTTGCAGATCTGGAGCATTGGTGATATTCTGGCCCTGCCAAAGGAAGGAAAACTTTTGTGAAGGAACGGCTGGAGGAGGGATTGAGTGAGTTGGAACAACTGCATTTACCCCCTCCTTGTTAAGAAGTCACACAGCTGCTGCACATCACAGCTGACTTGCTTCACTTTCCCTTCCCTTTATCACTTTGTCACACTTTGTTCATAGTGATATCTGAATCTTTGATATTTGCCTCTCTCCAAAGGTGAACGGTCCTGTAAACAACGGCCTACCTTGACATTGACAATGTGGTAGTTCACTCGCAGCTCATACTTCTTCAACACTTTGAGCAGTGCTGTGACGATCTCACTGGAGGTGAAGAACTCTAGGTATGCCTACAGTGAGGGATGGGGAAGAGAATAAGAGCCTGAACTCATGGGAGGGCTGGGACAAATACAGGCAACCAAGAGGACAGCCTGACTTGTATGTCCATTCCCAGAAATGTATGACAGAGGAGGCTTGAGCAAAGGGCAGAGCAAGTTAGTAAGAGAGCTGAGGGGGAAGAAAAAAAAAAAAGGAAAAAAGAAAAAAAAAACCAACCCAAACCCAAAACTAAAAATTCAAAGAGCAGAGGTAACAGCCCAGGAGCAGCCAGCTCAGGAAAGCTCCATGCTTCCCATTTTGCACCCCAGTAAGCAGACAGGCTGGAATAAGCTCCAGCCCGCGTAACCACAAGTGCTGTGCCTGGGAGACTCTGTGCCAGAGCAGAGTGCTTGGAAGAGGCCCGAGTTTGACCTCTGTCCTACACGGCACCCTGTGAACAGCAGTGTCCTGCCAAGGCAGCCCAGTCTGGTGAGCGCAGAAATCAGGGGTCTCAGCTGGGCTCCCCCAAGCACCTCACCATTCCCTGGCCTCTTTTGTTCACCATTCTCCCCGTGCGCTTATACAGCCTAATTCTGTACTTGCTCCATCTACTGCTGTTCTGTGCTTGGCTGCTCCCAACAACTGGTTCCCCTCCTCCCCTTTCCTAGCTATTGTGTGAGATGATGGATTTCCCTTCACCTCGGGGGAATTTTTTCCTTTGAAAACATAACTGCATTTGCCATCTGCTGGTCTCATGGCTTTAGCGGTTTGGATCCCTTTTGAACAAGGCTGCTTTGTTTCCTTGTATGAGCCACTTGCTTGGCATTTACCTTGATGGGAGATTCCTATCACAGCCATTAGTGGCGAGGCTCTAGGGCCTGAAAAATGCCTGACAGCAGGAGGCAGGCAGGGCAGGTAAAGCTGCTTGCAGGCCAGAGAAGGATCCTGGCAGCTGTCTGGACAGCACAGCAGTCATGCATTGGGGTGGGGGCAATTGGTGGAGAGCTCTGCCTTAGAAAAGGACAGATAGGGGAATTTTTAAATGCCCAGTTATTACTGTGAGAAGCTGGTTGGTAGAGATACTACCTCATTGATTCCCACTTTAAGAAAAACCTTTGTGCTTCCTGCAGTGAGTGGGATCAGATGCAGTGGGCAGGTGTGTGTTTGTATCTAAAACTTTATAGCCCTGCTCTAGAAAGAAGTTAACAATAATTACTTGCTGAGAGCAAAACTAAGAAACTCTATAGATGTTCAATACATGTTTTGAGGTGGGAGAAAACAGCTATGAAATGAGCCATAGAGATGATGTAGTCTGTCTCTTAAGAAACCAAAAGAGCTTTGCCTCATCTCAGCAAAAAGGTATTATGATAAGGAGCCCACAGAAGGATTATCTGGGTGAAAGCCTAGGGCCTCCCTTCCCAACAGAGACCAAACTGAGTCATAACTTTTGGCTGTTTCGCCCAGAGCAGTGCAGTACCTTTTGGAAAACATAACCCCCACTGGGGCCCCAGCCTACTATGGGGTCTGTGGATGGTTTGCCATTGATGTTTGGCTGGGAGTTGATGGTCAGGATTCCTCGTCTGTTAACCTTCTCCAGCTGCTCCTTCAGAAGGTTGGTTTCAGTAGCAAGAGGGTCATCATTCCAAGGCATACATGTAACCTACCGTGAGAAGAAAAGATGGCTCACAATGGATGTCACAACCCTTTGTTTATTATCTGGATGTTGGATTCCCTTCAGCCACTATCTCAGCAAGTCCTTTTGGATAGGGAAGTCCCAATTCTTGTTTAGAAGAACAATGTGGTACCAGGAGCAAGAGGAAATATATACTATTGTCTGTGCCACACTGACCATCCCTTCCTGGGCCATCACTTACCTTGTGGCCATTCTTGTTGGGTTCTCCAGTGATGTAACACGTGAACACCTCAAAGACGCTTTCCTCACCAGTCAGCTCTTCTCCCCACATCTTCAGGAGCTCCTCCCGAGGAGACTTGCTCTTCAGGTAGAAGAGGTAGTAGTCCTTCAGTTCCCCAAAGGCTGGAGAGGAGGAGTTACCCCTGTAAGGGCACCAGATAAAGGGTTAACAGGCCACCAGGAAGATAAGCTGATTTGGTGATGCAGGAAGACAGCCACTGAGGAAGAGAAGTATCCAACAGAATCCACCTAGAGACCAAAGGCTTCAATATCTTGGTGCCACTCTCGTCATCTTATCAAGGCCATTCTCCTCATCTTATCCAAGCAACTGGGGGCCACTTTGTCAAGAAGCCACCTGTTCTGTCAAGCCCGAAGTGTGCCCACGACAGCCACTAATAACAGACCAGCTGTGGAGCAGTTTTTCATGCCACACCTCTGCCTCACTGCCGTTGCAGGCTGAGAGCTTACCATCGGCCGTTGGGGAAATCATCCCATTCTTGAGTCCGATAGATGTAACTCTTTGGCCTAGAGGCCCAGAAGATTGGCCGAACATCTTCAACTCTTCTCTTGGGGTGAGCGCTGACTGCCCAGGGCAGAGGCCGCCTGCACGGGAGGAGCAGACATTAGCACAGTTCCTCTGCTGACTTTCCACTAGAGGCTGGAAGCCCTTCCCCTGGAGAACTTTGCCTCTGGTGAGAGCAAGTAACAGGGGCTGAGAGGAATTCTATTTGTCAAGAAATAGGACAGAAAACTCTTCCTCCTTCATGGAAAATCTTTTCCTGCTCAATTCCCTCACAGGATGCTCAGTAGGTATCTATTAAATGGTTAAGTACACAACTGACACCTGAAATTGGATGAGGTAAAGGACTGTGTGAAGCTGTTAATAAGAATCAAAATGAGCTATACGTTTTCCTTTGCTTCCTCTTGTCTCTGCTGAAGCCTGTGGACTCGGAGAGAAGTCCACATTCCCTTTATCAGCTGCAGAGAACCCTAGAAATCCACAGCAAGAGCTCACATAGCACCTAGCTTGTAAGAGCAGTTGTGACAGACCTTATAAAATATGTTTCTTCCAAGTGGCAACTATAAGAGTTTAGCTTTTTAAAGTTCCAGAACAGGCTACTTTAAAGCCACTTGACTAAAACTAATTCCTCCTTCAGCTGTCCCCTCTATTTCTCCCAGCTTTTGTCAGAGACCTGCAGAAAGGTGCTAAAAGAGAAAAAAAGCAGCAGAGGAGAGGTGCAAATCCATGCACTGCTTGAGCCTTCAGTAGATGGAACGAATGTATGTGAAAATCCAGCATATTCTGCTCACCTGGGGTCCTCATTCCACATGCCCAGGCGCTTAAGGACTTCGGTAGTAGCCACTTCCCGATTGAGGGTGTAAAAATGGAGCCCGTGCACCATGCCACTATCCAACAGCTCCCGGCACATGGACACCGCCAGCTCCACCCCGTAGTTCCGGATAGCGGCATCGTTGTCCTTGATGGGTTCAATCACATCTTTGATTTCTTGAGGCACTTCCAGCTTGGAGAGCTTCACCAGCTGGCGCAGGGAGTGGTAACCCTGGATGAGGATGCAGGGGATTTTCATTTTTCCAAGGCCCTTTCCTGACATCCCAGTAACACAGGTACTTGTGGCAGGACATTTAGAACTGGGGCTCCTGGATTCTATTCCTAGGCCCCATCTCTAGGATGGTAAAGCAGTCCTGGTTGTGTCACTTTAGGTGATTTCTTCCCGTTTCTTTACTCGTTGCCTGAGCCTCAGCATGCTGACAGTGATGACTAACACCTCAGGACTCATAGGCCACTGTCCTTTATATCCCTTTTTTGCCATATGGGCACAGAAAACCTTTTAAACTTAATATTACATGCCTAAGAGTTTAATTTGGCAAACCACCCACAGATTTGTTGCATGTTTAGCACCCTCACTTCCCAGAAATTTTATGGAGGATATTGACAGACCTCTGTCAGGCTCTAACCCACAAACAACTAATATCCTGGATCTTTATTCCCTTCCCAAACTAGAATTACTGGATTTCACCTGTATGGGGAAGATGCCAGGAATAATGGGGCAGGTGATGCCAATGGCTTGACAGTCCTTCATGAACTTGAGAAAGGTTTCTGAGCGGAAGAAAAGCTGCGTAATGATGAAGTCTGCCCCAGCAAGGACTTTTTCCTTCAGGTGTCTCAGGTCTGCCTCATAGCTCTCTGCTTCAGGATGACCCTTGGGGTAGCCTGTGGAAGAAGAAGGGGAAAAACACACTAGAAATCAGAAAGTGGCACATCTGATTGTAATGTAACAGCCCCGGTAGAAACAGGGACTGCTGAGCTGATTTCCCTGTCTCAGACATAACCCCTACTCTGCAGTGAAGGACATTTACCTGCCACACAGACGTCAAAGTAATCATCAAATTCATTGCGAATGTGCTTAACCAGGTCAACAGCATAGTTGAAACCATCTACTTCTTCCTCCCATTCCTCACCGATAGGATCTGAAAAGGGAACAAATCCACAGCTCTCTCCAAATGTCTGCTGGACTCAGATCTACTTGTTCTGTAAAAATCTCCTGCTATCAGAAAGAAGACAAAGATGAAACCCTCAAGTTTGCAGTTTTAACCATGGACTGCTTATGCCTGCCATTGAGCTGGAGGGTCTGCTAACAAAGGGATTGAGTGAAATGCAGTCTCAACATTTAATTCCCGCAGCAGAAGGAGCCTCTAAATTTTATTTCTCCATTTTTACCCTGGAATTGAACACAATAGCAATACAGCCTCAGCCCTACGCATCACAGGACAAAAGGATTCACCTCCACGCAATGCCATGATGTTCTTCAACCCGAGCCGCTTGGCCTTCTGCAGATTGGCTGTGATGTCATCCCTGGTCTGATTGCAGCACGTCATGTGCAGGATGGTCTCCAGGCCACAGTAGTTGACTGCGGTGTTGGCGATAATCATGGAAGAGGTTTCCTTGTCAGACGCTGGGTCCCCGGCAGGGTGCCACGTCACGTCAACGAAGAGCGGACCACCTGCTGCCATGCGGTCAAACCTGTGGATTTCAGAGCTGTGTCAGCCCACCATGTAGCCAGCTCCCCTCCTCTCTTTGCCTGGGATCTCTCGCTCACTGCTGGAATGCCAGTGACAGGCAGAGAGAGCTTGGAATGCAGCAGCAGGAGAGACCAAAAGTGTTGAGCTATGAGTTTAGCGAGTGGCCAATGTAAATAAGGAAAGTCACCCTTTAAGGCTGTATGAGGAAGAGATTACGGTCTCTTGGATTAAGAGGCAACTTAAGTGTTGTCTGTACAATAAACTTCCTTCAAACATGCTGTATTAGACTGATACGTCTTCTGAAAGACAGCAAAGTCCCATTCCTTTTGAGATGGGAGATTAATGCTGCAACCCTCTGTCCCCAGCTTTAACTGCAGAGGCAACAAATATTAACAGATAGACTAGATCTCTGTTGTGTTCCCAAGTGTGTCTAACTGAAGAGACAAAGGCTCCCCGAACTTGTCTCTCTCCTACTCTGGACCTTCTGTTTAAAGCAAACCTGGCATACAGCAGATACAAAAAGAGTGATGAAACTCCCTCTTCTTCTCCAGGTGAGTACATGGTGGCTCCTGGGACTCCCCACTGGGCTCCAGGGTAACCTTAAGCTCTGCTGAGAACTATCACCTTTCATTTAACATGTAGATGGGGACATCTATCTCAGAGGCTAAAACTGCAGTCCTCTGTAACATAGAGGCACAAACCATAGTGGCTGAATGATTCTGAAAGCAAGTGAGAGTCACTGTTCCACAGACTTTAGCACACTGCCCATCAAGTAATATTTTTGGCTTTTAAGAGGTATTTTTCTGCTCTGTTGTCCCCCAGAATTCTGCTTCAGCCCCAAAGCATGACAGTGGGGTTGCTCTATCTTCACAGAGCATGGGAGAGGGGAAAATGTCTGACTCCCTCAGTAACCCCACCATGACTCTTTACTCTCCAGGGCCTCCAAGGAAGACAAGTTACCTGTTGTCCATTACCCTCCTCAGCAGGAAAGCACAGCCCCATTACCTGCTTCGTCACCTGGAAGGGGAGACAGAGCATGGGGCAGAGCCTACCTCATTAGCTATTTCCCAGCCCTCCACCAAAGTCACTTCATCTCTCCCCTCTCTCACCCTGCAGCCCTCACCTGGAGATGAGATTGACAGCAGCGTTGGCTGTGCGTGGAGGGAAGAACTCCAAGGAGAACCACCTGTCTCCAGAGTCCAGCCGTCGACGCATCTTCTCCCGCAGTCGCTCATGACGGTCAGCGTCGAGGACAGGGGTGGAGCAGCGCGAGCTGTCCTTGGAGCTCTCACTCCCGCTGCTGCTGCCGCCATCGGACTTGGAGCTGGAGCTGGCGCTGCAGGTATGCTGGGCCTCGTTGACCATGGTGAGCTCTCTGGAGGAGGGGAACAGAAGGAGCACAGTGGGTACAAACAGGACACGCATCTCAGCAAGGGGCAGTTACTGCTGGGGTGGGCAGCAGATGGTGAAAAGGAAGCCTATGCCAAGACCCAACATAAATCATCATCAAGGAGTCCCTTTTGCCAGCCCTAGCTATAAGCTGTAGTGGGGCATCTGGTGAAAAAACAAGAAAAAGCATATCTTTAGATAGCGCTGAGAAAAATAACATAGCAGATGGCTTCATGCCACTTTAACGCAGCTCTTCTGTGCCTGCTGAGCCAAATTTAGTTCTCAAAATTGAGCCAGGTCAACATTGCTTTTGCCCTGAATACAACTTAGCAAGCCATGATACTCATGTGCATCAGGTGACAGCCTCTTTGATCTGGTGGCCTTGGGCTGGACATGCCAGCAAATATTGTTTTTCTTCTACAGCAGCTGCTTCTTGGACTGTATCCATCTTCAGAGTCCCCATTCTGTTTGTTCCCAAAGGGCACCACTCCCTTACAGTGTAGGTAGGAGAGCAAGTGCTAATGGGGCAGGTATACGAGAATGCACAAACTATTATTATGTCAGAGAAAAAAATTGAAGAATCCCCTCTGATCATGCCATCCCCACAAATATCATCCTTTATTTTGTCTTTGCTGGCATCAGACAGTTGTATTTCTAACAGTTAGCCTTCTTCCACAAGAGACACCATCTCCACAGACGACTGTCCCCTGTGCCAATACCACTGCACACACTCAGCTCTTGTCTTTACCGGAAATGCTGTTATTTTCCTCACCCACTAAGGCTGGTTGGACACAAGGTCTGCAGAGACCATCCCCTTCTGCCCGCCTTGCAACACAACCAGCTGTGCTTGCTTGGCTTCACGGAAAACAGCACTGAAAGTCAGTGGTACAAGTGGATCTAGGATGCCTGCCTCCTCTTAGCTCCCAAAAGTGGTTCATGCTATGCCTTTAAAATTAGGCAGTGATTACAGATAACTAGAGAAAAGCTGCCATAAAATTTGGATCCGCATTATTTGCTTATGCACCTGCCAAAACTTAAAATTGTCACTGGAAAGCAGCAAGCTGCCTGAGCACTAGGTAATATTGGAGCCTGTTCTGGAGGAAACGGTTGCATGAGCTGTGTACATGTTGTCCTTAATATAACCTCAGTGGGTTCAGGTCATCCAAGAAGACTTTGAACTCATCTTCTAACTGTTTACACTGAGTTGCCAGTCAAGCAAAACCGTTTGGGAGAAAGTCTACTTTTACTACCTGGAGACCTCTCCCACTGGTAGGAGAAATGAGAATGGAGCCAGGCCCTCTGTGGCTTAGAGGAACTGGGAGCCTTAAAACTCTTGTGTACCAACAGTGGGCCATGGTAAAAATCAGCAGCACAGACCTATTGACAAGTCAAGCAGTAGCACAGTAGCAGCCCTGACCAAGTTCTCTCAAAGGACTTTGCCTGACAGCCACGTGGCACTAATCTGGGAGGATTATCCCAAAGCACATGCTGGTTACCAAGCTAGAGGTACAAAATCACATGCCATCAACTCCCAATATCTCACTTCTAGCAAGAGTTCTACAGCCCCGCAGGCAAATCAAAGCACCTCAGTTTTCCCTCTTGAGATTTAACACCCATCACAGGGGAAGGGTTCATGTTGTCTCTATAGGATGAGACTTGCAGTTGAGGAAAGGTCCTTACCTCACTGGCAACCTAGAACCACAAACACAGGAGAAACGCCCCACTTAAATTTTGTCTACAAGCAGCATTTGGAACAGTTTCCTTACCATCAGATGCATCACAGATGTGCTGGCAGAAGCTTGTGGTTATTGCAAAGGAAAAAAAAAGATTTTTCTAAACAACAGAAACAGTTGCAAAATAACACAATCTTAAACATCCCTCAGAGCAAAGATCTGTGGCCCAGCACATCAATGCTGATGAGCATGTGCCTGTTGTGTTTAAGTGATGCTGATGGAGCTGTAGGGTATTTTTACTGCTTCTAGGCCTGAGCTGATACCCACACATGTAGGATGGGGTCTGCATCCTCCTAAGCTTAGTTTTCCCACCCAAGCTAAACTTGGCCGCAGAGACACACACTTCACATGGGACTTCGAATCATAGAATGTCCCGAGTTGGAAGGGACCCACAGCACCATCGAATCCGGCTCATGTCCCTGCACAGGACTCGTCCCGGGCCGTGGCACCGGGTGACAGCCCGAGGCAGGCAAGGGCCCCGCGGCCGGATCTGCTGTCCGGCACGGCCGCGGAAAGGCCCGGGGGAGGCGGACACCTCCGCGGCCTGCCGGGGGACAAGCAGCGCGGGGGTGTCCCCGCTGCCGCGGGGCTCGGGGCCAAGCGGGGACCGAGTTCCTGCGCGATCGTCCCTTCACCTCAGCTGAACCCGGCCCCGAGCAGCCGGCGGGCAGATCGGGCCGCGACGCAGCGGCAGCCTGGCCCGGCATCCAAGTGGGGACTCGGCGGGGGCTGGGATGAGCCGCCCTCCCCGGGGCCCCGCTCACCTGCCGCCGGTGTTAGGCGCTGCGCCCCGCGGCGGCCCCGGCCCGCGGCGCTTTAAGGGCGGGCGGAGCGCGGCGGGTCACGTGCTGCCTGGCGCTTTCCCTTCTCTGACATGGCGCCGCGACCTCAGCTGCCCGGGCGTGCCGGCGGGGCGGGGCCAGGCGGCG
>VWYH01011236.1:453943-480620 GCA_013399365.1 Pampusana beccarii
TGGTACGGCCGCGGCCCCGCGCGCCCCCGGCCGCTCCCGGCCTCCCCCGTCCTGGCGGCGCCCGACACCGGGCCCCGGCCCGGCCGGCTCTGGAGAGCGCCTGAGGGTGGGCGGCTGTGAGGGGCGTTGAGCGCTGCTAAGGCGCTGGGCCTCTGCTGCGGGTGCCGGTGCCTTCAGCCCGCGCTCGGCTCAGCACCTCAGGGGGCCCGGTGCCTCAGCCGGTACCTCGGGGCCCACTGCCTCAGCCGGTACCTCGGGGCCCACTGCCTCAGCCGGTACCTCCGCTGCTCGGCCCAGCACCTCAGGGCCCAGTTCCTCAGCCCGCACCTCAGGGCCCGGTTCCTCAGCCGGTACCTCAGCAGGTGCTTTGGGCCCCGGTACCTCAGCCAACGCTCGGCCCAGGGCCTCAGCCATTCCCGCCGCTTTTTCTCGTGGTGGACGCGGTGGCTCAGCCGCTGTTGCTGGTGCCTCGGCCTGCGCTGTGCCAGCACCCCAGGCAGTGTTTGGTTTGGCTAGGCCTGGTATCCCAGCCCCTGTGGCCGGTGTCTCAGCATGTGCTGCTGCTCCTCCCGGGCACAGCAGCCATTGCAGCCCTTAGAGGGGAGTGGCGCTGGCAGGGACTCTCTCCAGCAGCCCGGTGCAGAAGAATGGTGTCTGTGCATGTTTCCTGCCCTGTGCTTCCCTGTAACCTGTTGTGATGGTAGCTGGAGTGTGGGTTTAGTACTATATTGTGGGGAGCTCCCATGTAGAATGTAGCGCATTCTTGCTGAGTGGCAAGCTTTGAGGTAAGGCCCTATACAGTTACCCCAAAGTTGGTGGTGGTCTACTAATCCATACTCTGACTTTATAAGCAATAGTGGCATAGGCCTACCCTAATTTTGGCTCCACTACCAATATTCGTGAGCAGCTGTCCATGCATTCATTTCCCTGATGATTTTCCTTTCCCATGTTTGTTTTGCAGACAATCCTAGGAGAAACTCATGAAGAGGAGGATGAGATTCTTCCACGCAAAGACTATGAGGTGGGAAATTAATTGATAGCAGCTTGTGAAATCAATGTGAAAAGAACTGCAGACAGGTTTTGATCTGTTTGATTTTGTAATGGGGCAGGTACTTAAAATGCATCACTAGTTAGATTGCATTGGCACCAACAGAAATACCAAGAGTTGATGCACTTGCAAAGAACTGCTCCTCGTCATTATATTTTTCAGAGTTAAAACCCTGTGAGTAGAGCTTGAACATCCACTCCGCAAGTCAGACTCTTGTTGAGAAAATTTGTTTTTAGAGTTTGCTGCATTGTTCCACTTTTTTTTTAATGTGAGATTTACAGGCTCTAGTGGTCTTGTTTCGTCCTGACTGTAGAAAATATCTGTAACGACTTGGTTGCTGTTGCCTTCCTGCTATCTGTTGTCATACTGGCTCTCAGCAGATCTTCCCATTTTTCAGATCCTGCTTCTTACAGGAGACTTTTGCTTTTTGCATGTCTGTTTGGTGACCCTGAGCTATTTAGAGCAGGTGCTGTCAGCAGGGGTGTCACCAGCTCAGCCTGTTACTGCTTGGCTTGAAAAGGTGAAGTTGTTGTAGATAGAAGCAAGTGGTACTTTGTGAGTACAAATAAGCAACTCTGTTTTGCTTTGAACTCCTTGCTGTGATAAGCTTAAGAATTGATGCTGTTCCTCTGGAGAGGAATTCTTATCTAGTGTTCTATTATAGTGAGAGACTAAATATAAAGATTTGATGTTATTCCCTGCACTGTCAAATTGGAGGCACTTAAAGAAGCAAAGTCTAAATCTATATGATGTGACTTCTTTAATTTAAAGTTGTATTAATCAGTCATGTTCCTGTTTGCTTCCCTATGTCTCTCAGCTTGGGCAATGAAGTTGGTCTGTTCCTCCACTTCCTGATTTTCAGGGTCTGGCTCTGCTGGATGTATTTAAATGAAGTTGTTTCCAGGAGTTTTTTTTCTCCTACTGTTTGCAAAACCTACTGTGGGGATAGTAATGACCTCTGTAATCTTTAACAAGGTCTGCCAGCCGTAGTTTTTTGCTCAATCTGTTGCAGCTGATTCTCTTAAATTGGCCTTTTGGCATTCTTTCAGAGCTTGGATTATGATCGCTGTATCAATGACCCCTACTTGGAAGTTTTGGAGAGCATGGACAACAAGGTAGGACCTTGTTCTTTCTTTTTCATTAGCTTGAGAGCTAAAACTGTGGAAATTTCCCAGAGAAATTGGCCCAGGGAAGTTGTAGATGTCCCATCATCAGAAGTGTTCAAGGTCAGGTTGGATGGGGCTTTGAGCAACCTGATGTGGGTAAAGATGCCCCTGCCCATGGCAGGGGGGTTGGACTAGATGAGATTTGAAGGTCCTTTCCAACCCAAACCATTCTATGATTTTAAATACTCTCCACTGCAGGAAGTCTTGTGGGTTTTTTCTTCTTTATGAAATAAATTCTTATGCTTTCTTGGTGTCTCTATGAAAAGAATAAAAATATGTGTGGAGATTATAGCTCCCAGCATCCGTTCTGATCCTCAGGTTTAAAGTGAGTGAGATGTTCAGCATTTTCAGTTCCCTATTTTCAGTTTGCTGTTGTCACCATCTTCTGTTGATTTATCACTCTAGCTGTAACTGAGCTGTGGAGCCCAAAACCACATTTTTCTTTTCTCCATTTCTATGTTGCTTTGACTTGACTTTTCTTTTTTTTTTTTTTTTAACCCTCTTCCCCAACAGAAAGCGCAGAGATATGAAGCAGTGAAGTGGGTGATGGTTTTTGCTATTGGAGTCTGCACAGGACTGGTAAGGGTCATGCTGTTTGGGGAATGATGAAAATTCAGGAGACTAAGCAGGGATGGTTTAGAAGTCAATGGCTGAGGAATAAAGAGAAGGAAACATTCTCTTTCATGAAGTGGAGAGCTTAGTAGCTGGAGTTGTCTTTTGGGTATTATAGCATGCTGTTGCTAGATTGTTTTCCAGGAAGCCTTTTTTTCTTTCAGATCTTACTGTGCTTTCTTTGCAAAGTATTTTGGCAAATTCTTTAGTTCTGCATGCAGAAGAACTTGTCCAAAGCGAGCATTTAATAAAAATTGATGTTGATTTGCAGTTGAACTTTACTTTTTTAGTGTTTGGTAGTACTAGTTTCGCTGCATGTGTTTCTAGAGTGTTTGAAGATTAGCTTTGCTGACTATATGCCTCAGTTAAACACCAGCATTCTTCTGTCCCCTGAAGTATGCTGTGGGTGCTAAAAATGCTACCAGATTAGTGCTCTGAAATGCATCTCTTTGGGAGGAATTCTAAGTTGGGTCTGTCCCAGGGAGAACAAGGGAGGCAGCAGATCTGAGCTTCTGAAGTTACTTTACTCTGAACAATGCCTCTTTTGCCTTCTTCCTCTGTCCTCCCAGGAGTGCGTACTTCTGGCAGCACTTACTAGAGACTGGTCTTTGTTACTTGTTTGTAGTAATTTCTGATGGCAGATCTGTTGTCTTTTTGATAGGTGGGCCTCTTTGTGGATTTCTTCGTACGGCTCTTTACCCAGCTCAAGTTCCAGGTCGTACAAAGCTGTATCTTTTACCTCGTGTGTGGGTTCCTGTTAGACTCAAGTGACCTTTTCCTTTCTGTTGCCATATTCTGCTCAGAACAGCTGACACTCGGACTTCTGCCATCTGTCATGTTATTGATGATTAATCTAGTTTTCTACTTGCCTGTGTAATTCAACCTTTGAAACCAAGAAGTGGTTCCAGTATCATGTACGCAGGCAAAGACTAATCCCTGAAAGAATGTTTTCCCTTCCTTGTAGCTCAGTCTTGAGCTCTGAAAAGGAAGCCTGACTGCTGCCTTGGCTGGATTAGGAATCACAGGCTTGGCTCCTGATGCCAGTGGGACTCCTAGGCAGTCCTGAATGGTCGTGTGTAAATGTGGTGAACGTTGTTACTTTCCTTGACGGCCCCTGCAGCGGTGGAAGAATGCACTGAGAAAGGCTGTCTTGCTTTGTCCTTGCTGGAGCTGCTGGGGTTCAACTTGACCTTTGTTTTTCTTGCCAGTCTTCTGGTCCTGATCCAAGTAAGACTCTAGATCTACTGCTGCTCCTTCCACAGCCTCCCTTTACCCTCACATGGGTCCTGGGTAAGAAGTTTCCTTCTTGCCAGAATCACTTTCTGCCCCAAGACATCAAACCAGCTTCACAGTGATAATTAATTTAGTTAAGCGGAGTCTCTTGGTCCTTTGCTGTGCTCTCTGATGAGGTATTGTTGGTCAGCTATGAAAACAATGCCACACAGCATCAGTGTTTCTTTTCTGCAGCCTGTAGCAGCTGGATCGGGAATTCCTGAAATTAAGTGCTACCTCAACGGGGTAAAGGTTCCAGGGGTGGTGCGTCTCCGGACAGTAGTGTGCAAAGCCATGGGAGTGCTCTTCAGTGTGGCAGGAGGTAAGAAGGGCTGTGGTGTCTTGATCTTTTTGGGGTAAGGAATTGCTGAAGCATGAAAAATGCTGTCTGTGCTGTATGTAGGGCACAAAAGGCTTCTCCTGCCTGTCCAGTAAAATGGTTTTGATGGGCTGGAGCAGAGCGATGAGCCCTGAATGCATATATAGAGTAGAAAATAGAAGGATCAGGACTATTGGGTGAACAAGTACTTTTCTTGGTGGGCTAATCAGAAGTGGCTCTTTGTGGCTCAATCCAAGAAGATCTGAGAATTCTCCAGAACACCTTGTCTAGAGCAGCCTGGGGGAGGTTATGTTCTAGGTAGCAGGGCAGAGTAACCTGGAGAGTTCAGAGTCCTTGTAACAGCTGTCTTGGCATAGTTCCACCCAGTTGGAGTGCCAAGTCCGTGCAAGTCTTCACAAACATTTGGGGGGTTGTGGGACCAGGGGTCAGCACCTTCCTTCACCTCGAGGGGAGAGGGAGGAGCTGCAGGCTTGGCCCAGGGCACTGTGCCATGGTGTGGGAGTGCTGAGCTGATCTCTCCTGGCATTGTCAGCAAGGGAGAGGCAGGGTGAGACTGTGTTGCCTCATCAGTCCTGTTTTTCCAGGTCTTTTTGTCGGGAAGGAGGGTCCAATGATTCACAGTGGTGCTGTCGTGGGTGCGGGTTTGCCACAGGTTAGTGCTGGCCTGGGTCACTGGCCTGGTCATGCCACTGCTTTGTAAGAGTGCTGTGAGGAGTAAGTTTCCATCTCCTGTCTTTCTAAATCCTTATTTTGTTTGTAGTTTCAGAGCATCTCTTTGAGGAAGATCCAGTTCAACTTTCCCTATTTCCGCAGTGACAGGTACTGTACCCAGGATGTAGAGGAGCGTGAATGAGCAGACTTCCTTGGGAGAAGGATGGTGGGCTGGGATGAATCAGTCAGTTGGTTTTTCATTTTCCGTCTGGTGTCCTGCAGTTTCATTCTGCAGCAAAACAACACCGGGACTTGACTCTTCTGCGCTGCTCTGCTCTGGTCTCTATGTTCACTGATGTTCTCTTGTACTACACAAATTTCAACCCATTTAAAACCTTCAATCTGAACAGTCAAATGGCCTCATTATTGGGAACAAGCTCAGTTACCCCTTATGACAAAGATATACTACAGAGAAGGCAGGTCCACCTGAATATGAACAAAATCTTGCCCTTCCCTCTTTGTAATTCTTTAAAGTGGTACTGGAGCCCTGCGGTTTGGGATGGTTCTTCATATACATGGCAGTTGCGTTGAGTTTTGCTCTGTACTGGTGCTCTAGAGAAAGAGCATGATGCTGCAACAACTTATTGAATAAATGGCATTGCCTGCCATGGCCAGCACTTCTTCCAGCTGCCACTCCTGTATCCCTGGGATATATCTGTAATGGGAATAGTCTCTTATTTCGCAGAACCCAAGCACCTCCAAAGTTCTACTTTGCTAAACTGAGATTGTTTTCCTCTTCATGTCAGGGATAAAAGGGATTTTGTATCCGCTGGAGCTGCTGCAGGAGTTGCGGCTGCCTTTGGAGCCCCAATTGGGGGCACTCTTTTCAGCCTGGAAGAAGGTTCCTCCTTCTGGAACCAGGGACTTACATGGAAAGTGGTGAGTAGTGACTCCAGCTCTTTCTGTGCGTCTCTTCTTTGAGCTGGATCTTTGGGAGGGCTTGTCTGTGAGAGCATTCAGATTATCCCGTGTCTCCTCCTGAGCTCTTGTGGCAGCAGAGTTTCCCTACTCTGAGTGCTCCGGAATTACTACAGATCAAGAGCAGGGATGAGTCTGGTACCATCTGGAACTGCAGAGCAGGCAGCAGATTTAGTGTGACTGGGCGAAAGGGCTTTTGTGCCTGGGCTCTTTGCAGTCCAGTCCTTTGGGAGCAAACAGAGAGGGCTTTTTCTCTCAGAGAACTGCTTTTCTCTGCTTTGGGGAGCTGTATTGCAGCAATGCCACGTGCCTTCAGGTTGCCAGCTTCTCTGCCTCTAGTGCTTACCTCCATGAAGTTGACAGTATTTTTAAAATTTATTGGGTTTCATGACTTTTTTTTTTTTTTTTTTTTTCATTTCTTATGCCAAATGTCCTGTTGATGGGATTCAGTTAGTCTGGTGTTTCTAAGTGGGGATAAAAGGAGCCAGGGGATTTACCAAGATAGCAACTCTCTTAGAGCCAACAAAAGCCTCTATCCCAACTCCAAAGAAGCTGGTTTAGTGTCTAGTAATTGATTTGCGGCTGCAAATTAGCATTTTGTGACCAAAAAAAAAAAGCTTCTTCCGTAGGAATTACTAGGTGAAATTCCTAATTTCTTGTGTGGGAAACCAAATCAGATTATTACAGCAGTCCATTCTAGCCCTGCTGTCTTTTGTAGCAGGGAATGAATGTTAAACCTCAGTAGGGATATTTTCCTGAAGCTTGAGAAGGCTCTGAGTTTCTCTTCCCCAGGCATAAGTCTTAAAGAGCTGACAGTGCCAGTGTTAATTTTGGAGTGTTCAGTTCTTCCCTTTTTTTTTTTTTTTACTTTCTCAGCTTTTCTGTTCCATGGCTGCCACCTTCACCCTGAATTTTTTCCGCTCTGGGATTCAGTTTGGAAGTTGGGGATCTTTCCAGCTCCCTGGGCTGCTGAACTTCGGGGAGTTCAAGGTAAGATTTAGTGTTGTTATTTCCACTCCCCCTCCAGTCTCTTGTCAGTTCAGTGTTTCTTTCTGGTGGCTTTGTTTTTTGGTTGTTGGTGTTTGGTTTTTTTTTGTGATACATGTTTGTATTTCAGTGAAAGGTAGTTGATATTTAGCTGAAATATGTTGATAGCCTAAGACAGAATTGTTCCCCTTTGGCCACAGCTGCTGAAGTCTCCTGCTGTGGAGACGGAAGCATTAGTAGAAAATTGCAGCAGCGACTATAATGCTTATTTTTATGCTTTTCTGCACATAGTGCTCAGAGTCTGATAAGAAATGCCACCTCTGGACAGCTGTGGACTTGGGCTTCTTCGTTCTTATGGGGATTGTAGGAGGCCTTCTTGGAGCCACCTTCAACTGCCTGAACAAGAGACTTGCGAAGTATCGCATGCGGAATGTGCATCCCAAGCCAAAGCTGGTCAGGTATTTGTGCTTTCTTGAGTTTGTGCAGGGATCTCTGGTCTGTATTCACTGCCACAAGGCAAAAACATCAAGCTAGGAGACCCAGAGTGCGATGGGAGAAAATCCCAGACCTCTTCTTTTTGAAATCACAAAGTGAAGCCTCCAGAGAACTTAAAAGTGAACACTAGAAACCCAATGTTACAGTCCCTCTGCATTTTTGTAATTACTCTGGTCGTACAGAGAAAGCTGCAACCGCTTACAAGGGCTATGAAGAAGGCTTTTTTTAATAAAGGTTATAGCTGATGAAGCCAGAGCTTTGTCTTCATGCAGTATTTTTTTTATGCCTTGTCCAAACAGATGTGGAAGGAATAGCTGATCCCACATTTTTTTTTAATTGGTAAATTAAATCCAAGACTGAGCTAACATCTGTGCTATTTAAAGAGGGAATTGCCATGTAATACTGGAAAATATCTGTTTGTTTGCTCTAGACAATTCCTAAATAAGAAGCCAAGGTTTGGAAAAAAAAAAAAATCAAACTGCAGTTTAGCAGTTAGAAAAGGAGAGATGTAAGACACTATGTATCAACCTGTCTAGTCCTGTCTAGACTTCTACCCTGTAAGGATCTACAGAACATCGTTTCCATGTGAACATCCTCATCACTGGACCCTTCCTTGTGGCCTTTTATACGTGACTGCTATGTGTTCTCTGGGCAGAAATAGCTCCTTTTTGGGACAGGCAATTAAAAAGGGGAGTTAATGCAATCCCTGGCAACCAAGTCATAATCAAACTTGACTTGGAGAGTCTCCTGCTTCTGTTGTTAAGTTGTGGTGACTGCTTGTTCTTGCAGCCTCATCAGAGTCATGTGCAGCACCAGGACTGGGTTACAGGGCTGAGTGTGGCTTCAGCGTATGGTTTCTGTTGTGTACTTGCAGAGTCTTGGAGAGCCTGCTGGTGTCGTTGACTACCACGCTCGTGGTCTTTGTAGCCTCCATGGTTCTGGGGGAATGCCGGCAGATGTCTTCCACCAGTCATAATGGCAATGGCACTCTGAACCAGCAGGTGAGGGATCTTCCGTGAGGATTATACATCCCTGTCATATCGTTCGCCCTCCAGAGAAGTGCAGGCACATAACAAGCTTTTGACAGCATGCAGTACATAGCAGAACTTCAGTGAAAGCCTACAGACAGTTACAGGAGCTTAGGGCGATAATGAAAGCTGCCCTTTGTACTGTTGTACCTCGGTGAAGCAGCTCAGGCTGTGAATCAGGGAGCCCATTGATGTTCCAGGCCTCATCTCTGCTACTGATGTTTGGTCTGAATTTCCCAAAGTGTGGGCTGGCAGCCCTGTGCAGAAGGGTTGTTCCCACTCTGCACAAAGGCTAATGTGGGAGGGAGTGGATTTTAACTCTTAGTGTCTTTTGTGTCCTGCATTAGGGCATGTCAGAGGATGTGAATTCAAGCATCAAAACTTTTTTTTGCCCCAATGAAACTTACAATGACATGGCCACACTCTTCTTCAACCCTCAGGAGTCAGCCATCTTGCAGCTCTTCCACCAGGACGGTGAGTAACTAGGAGACAGTGTCCCATCCTGTGCTTAGGCTCAAGAGCTTCATCTTGCTTGAAACAGCCTTGTCATAAGAACCACAAGGCCAAGAGCATCTTTGGGCCTTCATGGCTCTGGGGGATTGATAGTACAATAGGTGAAAGCCTCCTCCATGGAGAAAAAAGGCCTGCTTTTCTTCTCTTTTTCACTTACTCATTTTCTTCTTGTGTGTTTGGACTGGGAGACTAAGTAGCTGTTGTGAAATGAGCTTGCAGTGACAAGCTGAGGGGTGGATGGTGCAAGACTACTGTCTTCGTCCGACAGACCTGTGTCCCTTTAGTCATGATTCTTCTTGTATTGCAGGTACTTTCAGCCCAGTCACACTGTCCTTGTTCTTCCTTCTCTATTTCTTACTCTCCTGCTGGACATACGGGATCTCTGTGCCCAGTGGTCTTTTTGTGCCATCACTACTTTGTGGGGCTGCCTTCGGACGTCTGGTCGCCAACCTCCTCAAAAGGTGCATTGAGAGTGTGTGTGTGTGAGAGATGTGCTGCAGACACTCGGTGAGCTCTGGGCTTATTCTAACCTCCGGGCTTTGTGTTTCACCCTAGCTACATTGGCCTGGATCACATCTACTCAGGAACCTTTGCGCTGATTGGGGCAGCGGCATTTCTGGGAGGAGTGGTCCGCATGACAATTAGCCTGACTGTCATCCTAATTGAATCAACCAACGAGATCACCTACGGCCTCCCAATAATGATCACCCTCATGGTGAGTGCAGTGTTCTGGCTTCTTGCAGACTGCTTGAATATGTGCTGGCCCTGAATCTCTGTTCCCGCCAGGGCTCTGATAAGCCAAGGAGTCTTGTACATGAAGCAACAACTCAGTATACATTCCATTTGCTCTGCAGGTAGCCAAATGGACAGGAGACTTTTTCAATAAAGGCATCTATGACATCCACGTGAACTTGCGAGGAGTGCCTCTTCTGGAGTGGGAAACAGAGGTGGAAATGGATAAGTAAGGCTGCTTCACTTGGCAGGGCTGTGGGTTAGAGTTTGTGGTAGGGCTTTTGCTCAGAAATGAATGCTCTAATGCAGGGGGATGATGCTTCCTCTTGCACAAATCTAGCTGCTCTGAGAGCCTATAGTGCATCATTGATGCAATGTTATGTTAAAAAAAAATCACGCACACAGATACAAGGAGCTGGCAGAACTAATTTGCAGCAGACTCCTTTAGGATCTCATTTAGGGATGGGTTTGTTTCTTTGTCCATCACCAGCCGTCTGTTGCTGACATGATGCATACAGCAATCTTGGATTTCTGTTTCCTCAGACTACGAGCCAGTGACATCATGGAACCCAACCTGACGTATGTGTACCCACACACCAGGATCCAGTCCCTCGTTAGCATCCTGCGCACGACTGTCCACCATGCCTTCCCTGTAGTGACTGAGAACCGGGGCAATGAGAGGGAGTTCATGAAGGGAAATCAGCTGATAAGTAACAACATCAAATTCAAGGTAAAACATTGCTTGTTTGATAAGTTGAAGAGCTTTGGTTTAGAGGTGGAAGGCCCTTTCATTTGTTGCGTAGGCTTTTGTCACTGCAGAATTCAGGTCAGAGATAAGCACCTACTGCAATACAAAATTTTCAAGGACTCAGTTTCATTCCATTCTCTGGGTCATGGTAAAGGCAGCAGGCTGGGCTGAGTTTCTAGATCCAGAAGTTAAGAAGACTAAGGATCTGTTTAGGATAGACATGGAAAAAGTTTGGATTTGGCACTGAAATTACCTACTACCTAATTACTTACTACCACCTACTACACCAGTAGTAGGTGCCTAAATGCTTCTCCCCTTTGTCGGAGGGTTAGTGGGGCAGATGCTTTAGTCTCTTGGGAAACTTAAAGTTTAAGGTCGGAGTGAATAAGAAATGTGCTTGTGGCACACTTGCGTTCTAGCAAAAAAGGGTGCCTGAGTTCCTAAACTCCAGGTTCTCTGTCCAACGGGAGTACAGTCCTATTGGCTGTTCTTACAAGTAGTGCAGCAGCACTAAGGAATACCTTATTTGGTGACATAAAGCTGTGATCCAATAGTTCATAGTTGCTCTTGGATAACTGTTGATCTGCTTAGTGAGTATCTGAAAATTGTTTCTTGTGTCCAGAAATCTAGCATCCTCACCCGAGCTGGAGAGCAACGCAAGCGCAGTCAGTCCATGAAATCCTACCCATCAAGTGAATTGCGTAACATGTGTGATGAGCACATAGCAACGGAGGAGCCACCAGAGAAGGAGGATCTGCTGCAACAGATGCTAGAGAGAAGGTGAGATCCCGGTAGGCACAAACGTATGGAAACAGGGTGTTTCCATATGTTGAGATGTGTTGTGGTGCTTCATCAGTCTGTCATTCCTATGTCAGAGGAAACAGTGTTAGTATGTGAGATTCAGAGGTGACTTGTCAGGTCCCATCAGCCAGTGCTGGGACTCACACCTGTGACTTGAGTTCCTAGGCTGAAGGCTTGATGATGTCCAACCTGTTAATTTCTGCAAAAAGATAGAATATCTGGGGAGATATCTTGTCTGTAGAAATCAATATCTTCTTGTCTGCAGAAACCTGAGGTCTCTGCAAAGCTCACTTCTCAGAGGAGCTAATATCCTGGTGCCATAATACTGATAGCACCTTTCTGGTAACTGGGCTGAGTCACCAGGCTTGGATTACCGTTGTTTCCAGCAGAAGCCCAGTCTAGTGAATCAGTTTCTACTCTAGTGCTTGTGATGCTTATGAGTGGAGTCCTGGCCGTGATGTTTTGCCAGATGCTTCAGCTTTTGTTAGAATCTGAGTAATTTGGCACTGAAAATTGATTCAGTAGCAAGTGATTTGAAGTTGAGGGCTAGGAGACTGTCTCCATTCTGCTGCTGTCATACTCTGCTCATGCTAGTGGCTTGTTACCCCTCTCTGCTATTTTGTTTGGTGGAGAAAAGACTTCCTTGTCTCTAGCCAGAGCCCCTGAAATGTTCAGAAGGTTGCAAAGAGCTGAAATAGCTGTTGTTGTTATGGTGGCAGGGGGTATGTGTCTCTCCTTAAGTTCATGCAACTTATAACATGTTAAATCTGTTACAGATACACTCCCTACCCCAACCTGTACCCTGACCAGTCTCCCAGTGAAGAGTGGACCATGGAGGAACGCTTCAGACCTTTGACCTTCCATGGCTTGATCTTGCGCTCACAGCTGGTCACTCTCCTCGTCAGGGGTGTTTGTTACTCTGAGAGCCAGTCGGTGAGTCTTCATAATCGTGAATTGTAGCAGAGACACCTCACCTTCTTGGCCGAGAAGGCTGGGAACAATGTTTATGGGCTGCCAAAAAGAATTTACCTGTTTTTAGACTTTAAAGAATGCATCTGTGTTTTAAAAGCTGCAGATGGATAATGTAAATTCTCCCTTGCAGGTCTAGAATAAAGATAATTTAACTTTTGTTTAAGCACCCCCAGGAAAAGAAGACCAATACTGTTTAAAAAATAAACCAAGAGACCTATTTGTTGCATAAAGGTGCAATCCTGTCAGAACTGGTGAATGGAGGGCAGATATTAAATACAAACAGAGCAACCAGCAGTGTATGCTGTGTTTTTACTGCTGTGTACCAAGGTCTTTTCAAGAGAGTATCAGCTGTATGGCTGAGTATGAACATTTGTTTTTGAGGCCTGTCTTCCACGAGGCTGATTTGTTGCTGCCCTCCAGTGTTGAGTGTAGGTCTGTCAGAGGTTGGAGAGCAGAACCAACACTCTCTCAGCTAAATACCTGTATGGGTTTGGGCTCGCACTGCTGTGTTCTGAGGGGAACTGCTAGGAGCATCTCTGCAGAAGCTGTGTGTGTGGGCATGGGAGGAGGAGATCTGGGTGAGCGATTGTGCTGCACCATTTGCTGTGCTGCTTGCAGCCCGTGTACTGTCTGGGACAGCGAGACATCAGTTCAGTGGGATTTGTTTTAATTGCAGAGTGCGAGTCAGCCTCGTCTGTCCCATGCAGAGATGTCAGAGGATTACCCCCGCTATCCAGATATCCATGACCTGGACCTCACGTTGCTGAACCCTCGCATGATAGTGGTAAGAGATGCACTGCAGAGTGATAGTGTTTCCTGATATATGTTTAAGACTGTCCCGAGCCTTTAACAAAAGCTGAGAGCATGCGTAAGTCCTTGGGTGCAGTGACCAACATTATGTATTTCTCATGCATTCAGTCAGCCTTGTCTGCATGTGAAAATCAATCCTGCTATGAAGTAACATTGTACACAGGTGCTTTACTTTCAGAAAAAAGGTGTTGCCTGTCTAGTTTAACATCCTTCTAGGTTAGACTCCTGCCTGAGTGAGATCGGACAGGCAACCTGCTGATATCTGTTTGGAACCCCGTGCTGGCAGCTCAGGAAGTGGCAAGCCTGTCATTGTCTTTGTGACAGGAAGTTTGCTGTGTAGGCCAAAGTACTTTTTTAATACACGTTCTTGTTTTCATGGACCTGCATTTATCCTGCTGAGAGGCTTTCTGCAGCATTGGGCTCTTAAGATCTCAGGTTACAATGTTCAAACAAACTGTGACAAATTCAGGTTCCTGAAATAATTCTGTGTTTGTGGAGATATTAAAAATGCCCACAGTTTAGTACCCTGTCTGGAGATCAGTGCCTTGGAGAAGTTGTAGGAATTGCTTGTTAGTGATTCCCAGAGACAGTTAAAATGCAACTTGTAAATAATTGTTTTTCTTTCTCAGGATGTCACTCCATACATGAATCCATCACCCTTTGCTGTCTCTCCAAACACTCACGTGTCACAAGTCTTCAACCTGTTTAGGACAATGGGACTCCGACATTTACCGGTTGTGAACGCAGTTGGAGAGGTGAGTCCTCATTCCATTTTTTCTTGGCTGAGCAAGGAAGCCACTGTGTTTGTTGCAATGCTTTCCACCTTTAGGAGAATTAAGATCTCTTTTAATACCAAAGAAAAATGCTTTGAAGAAATCAAAATGTGATTTTCCTGAGGCCTTGAAGCATTGTTGATTACTGTGACTCTGACGCCATCTTTTGGGTCCAAGCCTGTTTTCCCTGCAAAGGGCAGGACATGCAGTCTTTCTCCTGTCTCAGGTTCTCAGCCTTGAACTCATCAGAGGCTGCTAATTTGGCTTCCTCTTTGGCAGCTTTTTCAAGGCCAAGGGCAGAATTTCCTGTGTGTTGGGGCAGGAGGGTTTTCTTCTGGAAGGGAACTTGCTTTCTGCTTTGAATGGTTTGCGCTTGATTCACTGTACTTGTCTCTTTGCATCTACAGTGTTCAGGAATAGTCAGTAGGTGTCAGTAACTTCCTACAGACAAAATGAGAAACTGTTGCTCTTTAAGCCCGAACTGGTGTGTCCCTGTGGGGCAGCAGTGCCTTTTCTGCCTCTTGGGGAGTTCTAATAGCTACTTGGCAGAGCCTATCGGTTGAAAACATGAGATGTTGACTCGTTCCATGTTTAGTGCTGCGAGAGCATCTTGTACTAGAGAGCAGCCTACTTCTAAAATCTTTCAATGTGTAAAATCGCTGAGGTGTTTCATCAGCTGAAACACGTGGTTTGACTGTTTCCCTAGCAGACTGGCTGAGGGTCCCTTTTGTGACCTGCCAGCTAGTGATGGGCAGTGTGCAGTCACCACTTAGCTAGCCTTTATCATTTCTCTGTTTTGGTTTTGGAGCTTCCCAGAATGTATCAGATACAAGCTATCTGCAGTCATGTCATGTGGCACGCCAGAAATGTCTCTAATGAGACAGCTTTGTTATTTCTGATGATGGTTTTCACTTTCCAAAGGATTTAGTTACATCTGTATGCTGTCTAACATGGACAGGATTTCCCTTCCTAGGCAGGAGTAACTACTGCTGTGTCCAGACATGACAGCAGCAGTGAAGCTGTTTGTGTGTAGTTAAAGCAGTGCCTTTCCTGTAGATAAGTGCTGGGAGAGGGAGGGGTGTTGTTTTGGCAAGATTTGAACTTGAACTCACTCTAATTCAGCATTGGTCAAGAACTGCTTGCAAGGTCCCTCTTTTTTGGGAGTTATAAAGAACAATGGCTCTACCATGCATGTCTCTTAGTGGCACATCTGTGATACTGTCTTGTGTCTTCTTTTTTTTTTTCCTCTTTTCTTCCTCTTTTAGATTGTTGGGATAATCACTCGGCACAACCTGACCCATGAATTTCTGCAGGCAAGACTGAGACAACACTATCAGACCATTTGATCATTTGATGCCCCTGCCCACCCTGCCCCACTGTCGGTGTGGCTCCCTCCCTCTTCCAAGCCTGCACACGCGCTCACATTCTGCTTGGACCCCACAAGGCCCAAGACTTGCCGTTTGGGTTCTCACATGCATATCAAGCCTGGGGAGCTGGAAAACATCTTGCTAGCCAGAGAATTAGAGGAGCTGCCTGAGCCCAGAGCTGTTGATTGGTCTCGGGCACTTGGTTTGACCACTCTTGGTCCAGGATTTTTATTTTCCTGTGCCCCAGTTATCTCCTTTCATCAGATATCCTGACACTGTCTGTTCTGCTGTTTTGTTTTGGTGGGGGATTTTAAGGCTTGAGGTAAAGAACGGTCTAGCTCCACTGTGTCCTGTGCAGAGAACTGCAGCATCTTTTCCCTGTCCTCCTGTATGTCTCCTTTTTCCTCCCTTGTTCCTGCAACTGTTGCCTTATTTGTGTGAGAAGAGGGTTGCTGTCGAGGCTGAGAGCAGATACTGCTGTGTGTCTGCTGTGCTGTTTTTGACAGCAGCTGACTTTTGAGAGCAGCTCAGCAAATCAGGAGTTCAAAACAGTTTGAATCCAGTTATTGTTTGGGATTATAAATATTTAATACATGTGCAGAGCATCTCAGAGAAGGGAGATCTCTTTCCCTGTTAACTGTTGCTATTATCTCCCTGTGAGAGACTCTTCTAAGGCACTTTGTGGCACTCTACTTTGTCACTACTCTGCCACTCTTTCATTTCTTGGCATTTGTAGGCACTTTGTCCTTGTACTGATCCAACAGTGAGAGCCTGGGACACCTTTCCAGCTAGGGCTAGAGACCAGGGAGCCCCATGTCCTCTGAGCAAGGTGAAGTGTTGCTTTCTGGAGGCAAATAGAGCTCGTGCCCTGTCTCTGGGTTTGGTTGAATTATCTGTGTCGTGAGAGGAGCTGGTGTAACTTCAGGCTGCCCTACAGGAGGGATATGTGGTGCTGGTGACTAACGGGCAGGATCTGCTGCAGGGTGATAAATGAGGCTGGCTGTGCTCTGAAAAATGCTTGGGATAATGTTTGCAGCTTAACAACTGAGTATCTGTAAGGGCAAAATCAGCACTTAGAAGCCAGTTGCAGCCAGTTTGCTGCTTTAGCAGGTACCATCCTGGCCAGCACCTGTATTGTTCCAGCAGGCACCTGCCCTCCTGGGTTTTGCATACAGATAACCCTCAGTGGGAAGCCAACATTGTGCCTCCAGGGGCTGCAGAGCTGATTGGCTTGATAAAGCACAGAGCATTCTCTCAGCCAAGAGACTGGGCCAAGTAACATGGGGAATGTATCCCAGAAAAGCTTCTGCACAGCCTCTGAGTGCTCCGGTTAACCTTTTGTCTGCCATAAGGAGCTAGGTTAGATGAGAGCTGTGGCAGAAGGAGATCGGGATTTGTGCTCATGGGCAGTTACAGGTCACAGGAATCCTGTTTGGATGGGATTTCAGATCACTCTAATGTGGTGTTAACAATCCCGTACTGTCAGGGCACCTGTCGAGGATGCCCTGTGTCTCTCCGTGACAAATCTTTTCCCTCTTGCTCATGTTGAGTGATTGTGTGTGGAAGGTTCCTTCTCCTCCTGCACGTGAATAGGGCTCCTTAGATTGTTTGTCTTGAGCTGGTCCTGTCCTGTTTTATTTCTGTACGCAAACTGCAGCAGTATATTTTGCTGCAGGATGTCTTGTCATCGCTACTGGGGTCTGGAGTTAGGCGATCCAGAGAAGACAGGCTGAAAAATCTTAAGGTTTGTCTGAGCACCAGCTGCTTCCCCATGAAGCCCCTTGCCTTCAGCCTGCTGTCAGCGCTGTCTGCTCTGCCTCTGCGTCTGTCTTAAACGTTTCAGCTGGAAAACACACCCCTTTCACTCCTTCAGTAAAGAAGTTTTAAGTGAGGATGGTGGGTGACCCTGTCAGCTGCTTTAAAGGGAAATCTCGGTGTGCAATCACTGTTGTGTAGCCTGCAGAAAGGGAATGGCAAGTTCATTTGGAGATGCAGCATTTCCCTTCTGCTAAGCTCTGATGCAAAGGGGCTTGTGTAGAATTGATCTTGTTCTCACGCTTGGGCCAATTAATTCCTTTCTTACAACACACTAACTGCTTCTACTCTGGCTCTGGTTGCTTAGTGATTTACCAAGAAACTTACTTCTAATGTAGGTGCCTGTAACCTTTTACTCAGAGTAACACTAATGGAATAGTAATAAAGAACTGGATTAGTAGTGATGGCAAAAGTTAGGGGGTAGTATGGGGCATTCTCCCCTGTGCAGTGTTAATTATGCAGTTTTGAATTGTTAATTTAACTGTGAGCCATTCCAATGGTAGCAACTTACCTTTCCATTTGTTCTTTTGCACTGTTTTTTGTTATGAAATGATGTAAGCTAATTCCACAGTGTATATAAATTGTATTTTTTTTAAATTTGTATGAATATATTTTTATTTGAACTATGGCACTTGGGACATATTCATGTAACCATAACATGTCTGAAAGTAAAATGTTTGTGTGTCTCCTTCAGCACTTTCAAGGCCTTTTGATGTTTCTAATGTTGTCTTATTTTTGCCCTTTGTTATAATAAAACTGGCAGAATATGGCAATACCCAAGAACGTGATTTGAGGTAGATGAATAGTTGGTGTTTGTGAGCTGTCTGGACAGAACAGTTTATGCAGAAGGTGCTTTGAGGCTGGGCAAAGATAAGAATTAGTATAATCCTTTAGGCTGTGACCACTCCAGTCCCATGGTCTCTCACGACAGCTGTTAAAAAGGAAGGAATTATCAAATCTATAATAAGGACCTGAATTGTGCACATGGTGCTAGAGGCGACTGCTGCTTTTCTTAGCCAAGAACTCTAGCTTTCCACCTTTCTCCCCCTAAGTTCATAAAAGACATCAAGAATTTAGTGTTGCTCAGTGAGTTTTTTTGTTTTTCTTTGCTGTCAAGATCCAAGCTGCCTACATTAGTGTGTGTGTGCACACACAGGTGTATATTGTGCAGCACACACAGCAAGAAATAAGGAGGATGGCTGCCCTGAGCTTGGGTTGTGCTCCTGTGAGAGACAGAGAACGAAGCTGCTCTTGTTGTCCAGGGTGCTGAAGCGTTTGTTGGCAGCAGTGGGATGCAACGCAGACGGAATCCACTGCTAGGAAAACAAAATACAGGCATTATATAACCTCCTGTTTATGAAGGGCAAGTTGTGCTTTTGAGAGGGGAGCTGATGTGCTCAGGATTCTTTGAACTAGGAACCCCAGTCAGGCTAATTCCTTTTGTCCAGATAGGATGATGGGAGAGGCAGGACTCAAACTACTACAAGCAGTCGATAAAAAGGACCGAAGACAGCAGCTGTTTCTGGTTGCCAGTGGTGAGGTCCAAGAGCCCATCTTGTGGTCTTATCCTGCCTTTTTGTTTCACTCTGGTGTTTTCCTTCTCACTGTGAAACACACCAACCAGACCATTTTCTAGATGAGGCTCACGCCTTACAGTGTAATTACTGTGTTTCAAAGGAAAGAAAGCTGCTGAATTATGCACTGCCAGTCAGGGTTACCGCCAGAGCTGTTAGGAAGCGAGTCTGAAGTGTGGCCTTGCAGGAGGTAGCAAATGTCGTTAGAGCTGGGTGGAGAGTGTTAGCCTGGTCCTTCTCTGGTCAAACTGGTATATTCCTTCCTTTGCACGATGAGCACGAGAGCACTTGGATACATCCTGGGTGCTGTGTTAGGGGGGGGTTGAGGTTTATAAAGCCCTCTGATGTCTGGCAGGGTGGAGGAGGGCAGGATTTCAGGACCCTGCCCCATGCTCAGTGCTGAATAGTTACTCGGAACATAATCTGCATTAGCTCTCTTTGGCAGCAACAGCAGAAGAAATAAAAGGCTGTCAGATTAGCACTTGGTTTATATATGGGACAACAGGACCGTCTTTTGAGTCTTTGAGCCACAAACACAAGTCCAAGCTGCTGCAAAGTAAGGTGGAGCATGAACATGTCATGCATCCCATGCTGTGGTAACCCCTTGTGCCTCTTTTCTTCCCCTGCTGGGAAGGTCAGGCTGCCGACCCTCGGTGAAGAGCAGAGCTGCGGTACTTGCCGTTGATGCTGCTGGGTCACAGTGCATGTGGCTGTTCTGTGACACACATGATTAACGAATTCGTTTGCTAGCTTGCTCCAGTATCCTTCATTTCTGCACCCACAGGCTGAAATTCCTGGCTTTGCTGGAAACCAGTTCCCAGTAGGGCCTTTTGTGTTTTCTGTAAGTGCCCTCTTCGGAAAGTAACACATAGAGCTCCAGAGAGACACTTTGCTTTCGGATGTGCTTGGTTTTGTCTGCGTGTTTGGGACTGGCTGTTCCCAGCACTGCTCCCTGCTCTCTGATCCAGCTCTCACAACCACACCAGTAGCTTTGCTTGTCCTTGGGGGTGATGCTCGTTACCTGCAAAGCGGACCTGAGTTTCTGTCATTCAGCTTTTCCGAGTGCTTGTTTCTGTGTGCGGTCTTACTCTGACCTGGCTGTGAGATTTCCCTGGGGGAGCTTTACAGCTCACTGTGTTTATGGGAGTAGCAGTAAAAATCCAGCCACAGAGATGCTTTTTTCCTAGATTGCCTACTCACAATTAGGTTCTCCCAGACCGCAGGGTCTATTAACATGCTGTCTGCAAGCCAATACAGACTTATTCCACCGGGAACTGGCTTGCTGTTAATACTGGACCCACCTGGCTCTAGGTCAGGCTGCGCCAACTCTTCTTGCCGTTTTTAGCACATTCCACTGCGCTCATTAGTGTTTTGTGCCTCGAGGGGCTGACAGGGAGGGACAATTTACAGTGTCTATGCAAGTTTTGCTTGACTGGGTAAAATTCAGCTCCAGCAAGGGCTGTTATTGTTAGACTACGAGCATTGTTTTTGCTTTCCTTTATAGCAGCACATGGAAAGTCAGATTTAGACGTCTGCAGTTGAGTCCATCCTGGTGGTGCTGTGTTCTTAGGTCTTGAATGAGCTTTCTGGGGTGCTCGAGTAATGTTTGCTGGAATTGGACCCAGAATTAGATGCTCAACGCAGTTTCTAGCGGTACGTGCAATCACAGGACAGTTACGTTAAGCCTGGCCTCGATGCCGTTGCTGCAGCTGACTTGGAAATCCTAGTGTTTGGTTCTTGGGGAGCTAACTGAATGTGGTCTATTTGGGGTGGGGTAGGATGTGGTTTGTGCCAAATTCATATTGCAGGTGTGAAATCTAGCCGCAAAGGCTTAAATGAAACCGTAATTGGATTTGCAGTGTCCCCATTAGCTGTGTTTAGAACAACATTATGAGGGGCCATTCCCAGAAAGTGATGTGTTATATACAAGCTGCTTTGTAACTGAGTGATCCTCCCTGCGATAGGGAGGGATACCGCGATAGGGTTCAAACCCGCTGAGAATCCATCAAGAAGCGCTGGGGATCAGCACCTCAGCCACATGCAGAGTCAGACAAGACACAGTTAATGATGTATCTTTCTGTTGATGCTCGTAACCTTTATTTGGTCAGTGCTAGGAAGCGTATACAATTAATTCCCTTTCCTCCCTCTGGTTATCTTGAAATTTCTGGAGTGTTATGATTTTTTTCTTATTTATTTTCCTGTAGATTTTGCTTAGATGAGGGATTTGTGTCAGTGGAGTGCGGTTCCCTTGACTGAATAATCGATACCAGCAGAAGGACTCTCTTGTTACTGAAACCCCTGTCTATAGGAGGACTCGTGTTGGTCTTTCAACATTGAGTAAGCTTTTTTCCTGCTAATCTGTTATAATTTCTTAGGGCAGAGGGAAAACTCTAGTGAAAAACTCTATTTTGTTTCTACCAAGCTCATACTTTCTTCGTCTTACGTAAGATTCAGCCTCATGGGTACCAAAGTACCAATAAAACCTAGGCTTTTGACTTTAGGAAAATAGCAAGAAATTTTAATGCAACAGACAGGAGAGAGGTCCAGCATAGATGTCTAATGTGTTAGTTTTATTTAAAGATGGTCTCTTGGTGCTAGAGTAAGAAATGTTCTTTTTTAAAAAAAANAAATAAATAGAAATAGGAATAACTTTCTGTTGAAGAGTTTGGAAAGCATCCGGCTTTCATCTTGGGAGGAACAGGTACTGTAAAGCATTCTTCAAAGTAGGGTATAGGGAGGTCGTCCTAATTCTTCCTGGAACCTGCAAACCAAACATGAAATAAATGTTACTAGAATCTGTTTCTCAGTATATGCCACTACTGTCAGCAGTGGTTTTACCTGCCAAATCAATAGACACAGGGTTTCTTTTGAAAAAATGATACTAGCTTAGACTAAAATTAATTCCTTTCTCAAACTGTGTTATTAGCAACTTAAATGAGAACATGCTTGTGTGTTGCAGTGAAATGGCTTAGGCGGGACTCACCGTTGCAACCCATTCCACTCAGGGAACCGATTCTATCAATTCTCCTCCCGAAGCAGCCAGAATCTCTCATCATCCTGGGCATCTGCAGCCCCCGCAGTCTCTTGAGGAAGGGGTCCCTGTAGGACAGAGGGGTGCTGGGTGCGAGCCTGGCTTCAGCCTTCTGCTCCTCACTGTCATCTGTGAGTTCTGGGGGCACCTCCTCCTGGGTTTTGGGCTCTTGCAGGTCAGGATTGGACTCCAGGGCTTCAATCATTGCAAACTTATTCTCCAGTTTCTCCAGCAGAGCCTGTAAGAGAAGGATTAATTTCATCACAGTCCTACTTTTGTGGTCATTTACTAGCTTTTAGAGTCATCCGTTCTGCACTCATCAATGGTCCCATAGCCAGACCGAGGGAGGCTGCCAGGTTGGATCACTTGGTTTCTGGTGGCACTTGGGCTCTGTGCTCTGCAGTAAATCCTCTTCACAATTATTCTACCTATGGGAATCTCTAGCTGAGCGCTGACTGAAGCCGCTTGCCACAGCAATGTATCTTACTGGCGAGGTTAGAAGTGCTCTTGGCAGAGAAAAAAAGCAAAATCTGAGTTGTACAGGCAGATCCCACTCAGCCGGCCGATGGCACACAATCTCAAAGTACCTCTGAATCCACAGCCCACTCCCGTGTTCTCAGAATTTGCCTGCAGTGCTTGCCGGCAGCTGGCTTTCTCTTCTTTTTTTTTTGGCTAAGACCGCCTGCTTGCTTGTCACCCCTGGCTATTTCAGTGGGCATCACTTGAAGAAGCTCTTGGTGTTTTCACCAATCTCTGCCCCAGGAGTTACAGGATTGCTGCTCCCTAAAGTAACATGCATCCCCCTTAAAATACCTGTACGCTAAATTTATGTCTGCTGTGTGACTTCTTCCCGGGTACCAATCTCTATAATCTTCAAACCTTTGTGTAACAGGGATCAGAGAACCTCCACAAGTGCAGCTCAGGCAATTAGAAGAATCTAATTGTCCATCTCCAGAAGCAGACTGGAGAGGAGTGAGCCTTACGGCTTGCTAGACAGTGAATGCTTTTGGAAGCCGCTCTCAGCCAGCTGCTGGAGACGCGCGGCAGCTCCAGCTTTGGCTGACGCTGTCCTAAGGATTTCAGGAGTTTGTTCTCAGGGTCTGATGCTACAAGAAGCCGGTCCCTGGTACCAGTCCAAGGAAATGTTTGAGCTTTCAGACTTCATCTTGCAAGACAAGTCTTAAGCTTGTATTGTGCTGCATCAATGGGTGTTCTCTCTCATTCGTTAAAATACGCACGTGGTAATTTCATAGCTCTAGAAGCTTTTCTGGGCAAGTCACACTAAATGATCATACCATTCCTCTAGCAACTCTTCTAGAAGTTTGACTTTGGGTGCTCCACTTTACCTCATCTCCCATCCACATGCAGCCAGTTCTCTTAAATCCACAAATCTAGAGCCGTATGTTTCCTGTTTATTTTTATAAAGCTGCTGTGATGATTTGTTCCCTCTCTGGGACGTTACTCCCAGGAAGGTGGATCTTTAAGAGAAAAAGAACTGAAAACCCAAAGCAGACATCCCACAGCATCAGAATTTGTTTCCCACCACTACCCCAGAGCTCAGGTAAACCCAGCTCTGGAGGATATTGCTCTGTAGAGCTTCTTTGAACCCCTGTGAAGACCCGAGATTTTGTCCCCAGGCATGTGATTGCCGATGTGGCTATCCGATCACGCAAAAGAAAGCAAAACCACAATCTCGCGCTCCACTAAGGACCCCAAAAGCTTAACCTTGCAAAAGGAGAGAGTCCTCACCTCCATGCTGGCCAGTTCTTTGGCTGGGCTGAGGCTGTAGATGGGGTTGGCTCTGCTGGGCTGGAGCTGGATGAGAAGCAGCAAGAGGAATCCGCAGGAAAACGAGCCTTTAGTGTCCATGGCGCCAGGTTCACCGGGAATAGAGAAGTTCAAGCTGCTTCTTTGGAGATGTCTCTTCAGGTCTCTCTCTTCCTTGTCCTATCCCTTCTCTTCCGAAGCTTGTCTTTTATACTCTTTGGGTGTGATCTCTGCTTCCTAGGTTATCAGTGGATTTATCTGGGGCACATTCCAGTCCCACTGCAGGCATGCAGCTCTGTCAAGGGAAGATTCCCTTTATTAGCTGTCATTAGGCAGCAGCTGCTGTTGCTGAGGAATGTATGTCACAAGTCAGTGATTTCATGTCACTCCCCCTCCTCTTGATACCAGGCGCTGTGATTACATAGTCCAGTTGGAAATTCTTAGCAATTTTCTTTCAAGAGACCCCTATGGTCAGATTTACAGAGATGGGAAACAACCCTGAAAATGCTCTAAACTCCGCTCATTTTTAAGCTCTCCATAGGGAAATTGCCTTTTACAGGGAAAACAGTAGGCTTTTCAGATGAGTATTTGATGAAGAGTAAAGGGGCGCTACAAAACTGTTTTTAGGACACCTAAAGTATCGTGCACACTTTCTTTCCGTATATGGAATATGCACAGCCACCGCGTACCATGGAGTGTGCTGAAAATCCCAGTTTTGGGCCAATTCTCCCATTGCCGTTGGGGTGATATCACCGTTGAGACTTCGTGTTTGTACGTTGCCAACACCAGAGACGCTTCGATCTGCACCTTGGTACAGACAATAACTTCTAGACGGGCTCTGCAGGGACACCGGGCACCTCCAGCCCCCCCAACAAGTGATTTCGGCACCGTTGCAAAACACTGGTCTTTATTAACAACTAAACATTTAAATCAGTGGGATTTCTTTAAACATCGATGGTAAGGCTTGACCCTGCATCAATAAAATTTAAAGAAGAGATAGTCAGATTCAGGAATAATCTTCTTGTGCCATCATACAGGAAAGCAACCTGCTGGATGAGACCTTTAGATAAATAGTTTTTGATGTTATTTAACAAAGGTATCAGAATTTGGCCCCAAGGAAGAATGAACGAATTTCTGTACGTGTGTTTTGTGATGGGTTAAAGCGAAATGTTTAAAAATGTTTAAAACCAAAAATATTTGAGAGCTGAAGATTTCAAGGTTAGCTAAAAACTGCCTACGCTTCAACAAGAAATTACAAAGATACAGATTTGCTGCAAATTCCTCTTCCAGTGTCATCTTTGTGCATATAGTGCAACTAAAAATCAGACTTTTTTACAGAACTGCAGGAGAGTTCTACACCATGGAGCATATTGTTTATCCTGCATTTTCCTAATGTTTCTTATTATTCTAAACTGAAACAAGAATTAGTATATGAGCAAATTGAGTATGTCAGTCTAGTAATAATTTATTGACTTTTAATATGAATATAGATATTGAAAGATTCTCCTGAGTACAGTTTCTAAATAATAATGGAATGATAAAATATTTCTCATGTCTTAAATATCTTAACACAGTGTTTGTGTACAAACATGTGCACACACTGTTCATATGATCAGCTACCAAAATTATACTAGAAAGGGCACTCTCAAGGTTGTGAAGTGAAGCTCAAAATGCTACTTTTTCCTAATATAGCCTGAAGTCAGCCCAACTCTGCGTGCATTCTGAAGTCCTTTTGTATAAGCACGCTCCCTGTTTTTCCCTAATACTTTATTTCATCGGTACAGCGGAGGCAGTGCTTGTTTTTTGTATTATTCTGTGCCCCAACACATTCTTATTTCGTGCTATTCAAATTGTACTTAAGAAATAACGAAGATCCCGATAGTTTTGTTTTGTTTTTTTTTAATTAACACTCCATACTGCAGTGTCTGTATAGTCTGTATAATTCACTAATCATTTACAAGTATTCTCTTACTGCTGCTCTTGGGTGTGTATGTGTGCGTTCGTGCCAGGGCGTAACTTCATTTTGTAAACTGAGAAAGTGTGAGGAGATAAACCAGAATTATTCATGAATATTGTGTGTCCAATTTAAGATAACTAGGATCTCTTATTATCTTTTTTCCCTTTCACCCTTCTCCCCGCTCCCTCCCCTGCTAAGTATTCTCTAGCGCAAAAACACTCTGTAGCTTGATGTGAGTTTTGCCTGAGCGCTCAGCACATCTGTAAACCAACCCCTGGGGCACAAACACAGCAGCAAGAAACTGAGGAACACAATATCAGGTGTGAAAAATTAATATTTCAGTTTAAGTGATCTATCCCTGTGAAACAATCTGATATTCCAGGGTTATAGTGAATAACCTGGACCCAGAGATACTCCTTTCTTTGACTGGTTTGTTCATTTTCCATCTTCTGCATTCCACAGCAGAGAAATGAGATGGAAGGTCCTGACTTCAGCCTTGACAACGTTTTTCTGAGACAGGGAGGTTTCTGTGCACTATTTCACGGACTCTGTATGGAGGTATGTAGGTGGGATTAAACAGCTGTCTCTGTAGCTCTTGTATTTTCAAAGCCAGATTCTGCCCTCAATTATCTGTCTCACTGTCCTGCCAAAGCAAATGGAGTGTAAAATGTTGGAACTCAGCTGGATCGTTGTTGAAGTTATAAGCTCACTTGTTTGTTTGCTTGTGGTATTTCAGTATCGTCACCCTGGCAAAATCAGTATGAACTTTAGGCTTTATTGCTCAGTGATGGATAGACAAGACCAAGGCTTTACCCATGCTCAGCTGGTTATTTGACTAGTAAAAACCCTGTTGGGAGTCTTCCCAGGGTGGCAGTTTCTTGTAAAAAGCGCACCGTGACCAGTTTTAGGGTTGGGAAATTGGCACGTTACCCCTGCAGGCTGCAGGATGGGGTTGTGGGGACCCTTCGAGCAGGGTGTTTGGCAAAGCTGGGAGCCTTTCTGCCTGTTCTGGGCTCCCTGCGCTTCACAGCCTTGTCTTGAGAGACCGGAGGGGGCTTTGCACAAAACCTGGGCAGGGAAGCGAGGGGGCTTTGCTGAAGCCGAGTGACATGAGCTTGGGGGAAAGCGCTCGGGTGAGCTGTGCTGAGCTGGGCTTGGCTGCGCTCCGGACCGGGCGGGCAGGGGGAGCCCCGGGCGGGCAGGGCTGAGCCCCGGGCGGGCAGGGGGAGCCCCGGGCGGG